>VDFB02322777.1:0-24120 GCA_007258455.2 Sequoia sempervirens
TGATTTGTCTTTTTGGCAGTCATGTTGCTAGTTCCTCGAGGATGTCCTGACAACAAGATTTAGAGGAGCAATGATGTTTCATGACTTGTCCTTTTGATCTTTTCATGCTTGTGGTTGATTGTGACAAAAAGACTGGGGCAATCGCACTCTTCGTATGAGTCATGATCATCCTTGTCTATGACTACTTGTCTTATGTGATGGTATGACCTTGCACACCTTGATCTATGTCATATCATGGTGTTTGTTGGCCATTACAATAATCCATCCAATGATGATTAAGAGGAAAAATTACTGAAGTCCTATAGTAATATGTTGAAGGATTTGGTCTATGCGCTAACATTCATCTCCTTATGTCTTGTCATCTTGTCTCGTCCATCTCACAATGATATCCTATGACATAAAAAAACATAAGTGCATACATGATCATATAGGCATTGCATTAGATCCATACATCATCATTTATATCATCAAAAACCATATACATTGCATCACATATTGCATCATGCATTAACATAATCATAAACATGGCATCCATTTAAATAAATACATTAGGCATATCATCATCATGACATATAAATAAACATCACATCAACATGACATCACATCATAAATGCATAAATAGCATGGCATATAAATAACATCATTATCATAGGAATCATAAATGCATAATTCACATAGGCATCACATGACCATAATAACTGCATCATCATAATAATCATCACATAAACATACATTATAATGCATAAAATCATATCACATCACATAACACATATAGGTTGCATCAAAACTGCATCATATGTATCACCTCAAAAATAATGTCACATGATAGAGTCACAAGATATCCAAAAAAAATAGAGCTCACAGGGTTGATGATCAAGTAAAAATGTCATAATATAAATGTCTAAAATGTCCTAAAGAAAAGTAACAATACATATGGCTATGTTGAGCTCTCTTCATCCCCTCGAGGAGAAGATCTAGGAGACTAATGCTTTTTCAAAGGAACAGATGCCATCATGGTCACTGTAACCTATGCTTGGGATGCTGAAGGATCTATCATTGTGGCCTGTACCTGTGACACCAATGGAATGACTACTAATGACATCATCTCTGTAGAAACATGAGGTTGCACAGACACTAAAACTAATGGATCTATCATAGAAGGTTGGTTGTGTGAGGACATGTGCTCTGATCCAGATGATTTGTGACTATGCCCTAACCTGTGATTCAAGCCATGCCTATTGACAGTGGCTAGACCTGTGCCCTGATGGCTGCCCTGAGGAAGTGGATCCCCTTGCACTGCTTTGGCTCCTGCTACTATTGCCACTCCCTGACCTACTACCGCTACCTATCCTTGTCTGTGTTTGTGTCAAAGTAGGATCTCTCCTCTCTAGTGGCACTTCCTACTCATATAGCAGCTTGTATCATCCAAGACATGCACTAACCCTAGAAAACTCTTGTGCCATGTCTGCTAATGGTCCTAAACATAACCATGCAAACTTTGTGCACCACTGAGCTGACTCCTACTGGCGGATCACTGCCTGATCCCACTCCACTCTAACCGCCTCTAACTCAGCCTACAAAGCCTTGACCTACATTGTACTCTCATCTAGCCTCCACTATAAATTTTCCACCTACTAATCTATCATCGCATCATGTGGCAGTGGTGATCCTGAAGGTAGCTCCTCCTCCCCCTCAACCATCCTCCACCTCAATAGCCACTCCATCTTATCAATGAAATCATCATCATCCCCGACATCATCATCCTCTCCCATGTCCTCCCCTCCTTCAACTCCCTCATCTCATGGCATCTCAACCTCCATCTCCATCTCCTTTCTGACCTCCTCCTCACACTCCTCTCTAGCCTCCTCCTCTACCACATGCTCCTCCTGTCTCCCCCCTCCTGCTCCTACCTTAGCTCCTCCTCTCTCTCCTCCTTGGCTTCCTTTGGGATAGCATCTAGTGCCGCTCTCACCACACATTGTCTCACACTCCTCCCCTACCTCCCACTGTCTCCTTCTCTCCTCCTCCTCCTGCCATCTCCCCCATCATCTCCTTCATCTCCATCTCTCCCTCCACCCCTGCCTCTGTCTCTCCTTTGGCCTCTGCCTCTACCCCTATCTCTAGCTCTACCTCCCTGACCACCTCGCAATACCTACGGTGTGACTGCTCTCCTGTCAATAAGTGTTGGTCCATCCAGATTTTTCAAAGGGACTGAACAATAAGTCTACCACCACAAATCATAATCGGTCATAGTCCCTGGATCTACAACCCCACCTTTCCATCCCCATTGTTGCACCACCATCCCCTTGATTTGCTACTCTACAAATGGCATAGATATCGATGGACCCCAGGCTAACTCTCTAGGAGACCTGGCATACTTGGTTGTACCTACTAGAACACTCTATTTCTCGCCAACCTATCGTAAGACCCTCTATGGAAGGTACATCTCAATAATCAACTGGCTCTATACAGTCTTGCCAATCAAGTATTGGAACTATCTACAAAAATTAAGGTGGTCAACCTCATCCTCCCACTTTCCACAATCCTTGTATGGTCTCCAAATGAAATACATCATGGTATCAATCCAATGACACCACCAACCTATCTCATTGACTTGAGTCTGCTATGAAGCACCCGCATAATAATAGATGTATGGCATGCCATCTGCCAGCTGTGGTCTTTGGATAGGTGGATGGAAAATCGCTACATACTCCCATGCCCAAATCATCAGGAGTGTCGTTCAGCACCCAATGCTCTATGCTCTCCCATAGGCCACCTCATGGAGCTAATGATATAAGATACCTAATAAGCAAGGCCCCCAGGCAGACACGGTCCTATCCCATCTCATTCCAACAAGTACATCTCCCTAGCCAATGGGAAATCTATGTCCTTGGCAATCTGGAATTAGTATGCCCCCAATCAATGTCGCTGATAGAGCATCAAATCACCCGTAATACTCCACCATAAACTCCCAGCGGATCTCATAACCCTCAATACCCAGCCCTGTACCCTGATCATGATAGTATGTTGTGAAAGTTTGATAATCGTGTTGTGGATCGTAGACTATCTACTCTCCCTAGATCGGTAGATGAAGGATCTGATACATGTCCTCAAGCATAACAGCCATGTCCCCCATCAGCAAGTGGAAGGAGTAGGTCTTTGAATGCCATATCTCACAAAGTGTAGTTAGTAGTCCCCTATTTTCCTAGATAATGGGCATATAGGTGACATAATAGAGACCTAGTCACATCAATCATCATTGCTCCCTCTCATTCAGCTAATCTCAAAATCAATAAGTCGATGGCCTGCTCTCATGCATATAGATAGGAAATAACTGTCTCTACACATTGAAAAATATGCATCAACATCTTATTAAAAATCATCATTATCATTTGTTTAATTCAAAAGCATTCAAAATTTGAAGTCAAACAAAGTCAGCCTTGGAAAAAGTCAAAGTCAAATGCATCATGTTGACTTCATTTGCGTTGCAATTAGGTGTTTGCATCACTCCATACTTCAATTGCGTCTTGATCCAGTGATTCATCATTCCTTCTTGCATTTGCATCACAACAGAGCAATTGTTTCACGACTTTCATCACTTACATCACTCAGTTCAAATGTGTTGCTTGAGTCCACAAATGCATCACAATATTTTGAATGTGGCATTACATCCTTCGATTGTGGCATAAATTGGAAAATGCATCATGGTTTTCTGCAAATGCATCACACTTCCAAGCCCCGACCTAATGACCTTTCGTGTTTGCATCATGACGCATCAAATGCATCGAATGTGCATGCAAATGTGGCTTACACACACGCACTTGCATTGCAGCGTATTCATTACTTGGCCTAAAACCCTAAAGCTGGCACTTTAAATGATAAAATGACAAAGCAAGTTAGGGGTATGTACCACTGGCTCTGAGCCCTCTGGTTGCTTGTAGGTCTGCACGATCTCCCCACGATGCTCAATCACTGGAATCACCATCTTCGCCAAAGTCCTCCTTGCTCTGAGCTCTCAAATTTACTAAGGTGAAAAGAGAAAATGAATTGACTGTTACCCCATTGTCAACCTATTTATAGGGTCAAAATGGCATTTGTTAAACCTTGTATTACTAGAGGGTCTTTTGACCAACATTGATCGCCCTTTTTGGCTACTTTAAACTCCTTGAAATCCTAGATCGACTGTGCCATTGTCTTTCTGGTCACCAAATGAACTTATCAAGACACTTTCCAAATTTTTCTGTCGCCAGGCCAAAATTTCAAAAAAAATCTGAGGGGGCATACATACTCCATACCTTCGCTGAGGCATGAATTTGACTTATTTTCTTTGCCACAATACGACAGGCTGCATTATGACAAATAGGGGAAAAATGTACACTTAAAAATGACCTAGGCCTGCAAACTCTATTTTTCTCCTTCTTCTTCCTAGCATAATTAAGACATTTTAATTATGGCATTGGTCCACCTTCATCTATTAATTAAATAATTTATAATTATTTAATTAATTCATGTCTTTTTATTCTTCATGATTATTAAATAAATAAATTTTATTTATTTATTTAATACGTCACTAATTGTCTAAAATCTTCCCATAATTAAATAAATTTCTTAATTTATATAAATATATTTATTCTTTATGTCTTCCTAATTATTAAATAAATAAATAAAGTTTATTTATTTAATATGTCACTAATTCTTAGGTCTTCTTATAATTAAATAAATTATTTAATTTATCTAATTATTGGTCACCTTCTCTAATTAAATAATTATCTTTAACTATTTAATTTGACATTTCACTCTTTTAGTAAATAATTTGAAATAATTATTTACTATCATGTGGTCCCACCTTTTGAATTAAAATATTTTTTAATTCAAAATAGTCTTTTTCCTCATAAATTAAAGAATTTCCATTTATTATTTGATTTTCTAGCCACCTCTTTTTTTGTGCCAGTCTTATCTCTTGTCACATGCATTGTCAACCCTTGATTTGATTTTCTAAAAATAAATCATGTCCATTCATTTTTGAATTTGACCTAATGTTTCCCTAACCCTAATTTTGGGTTGTCAAATTGAATCTTGTCCATTGATTCTATGACACTTGTCAATCTTCAATCTTGGCCATTCACTCAAAATTGTATTTTCTATAAAATGGCAATTTTGGTCTCATTTTGTCACCTCATGCTATCTAGATCTCATGCAATCTTGTTTTTTCATCTCATGTCATCTTGCAACCTCATGCACTCTTTTCATTTTTTCATAGGCATACTTACATCTCATTTGGCATAATTTAGACATAGTTTAGATGCTTACTAGTTGCATTGTAGCTTAGTATTGCATATTGTCATCTCAAATCCTTCAACATTTGCTTAGGGCTTGTCATTGTCATTTGATTTCTCTTCACAAATCTAAGGGAAACATCATATTTGCAGCAATTTGAGAAGTTATAATGGAGGTCAACCATAGAGAATGAAGACATTTTGGTGAGATTGTTTCATTTGTTTTCATGTTTTTCCTTTCCACTTCATTATTGCTTTGGGTTTTTCTGTTAATGCTTTAATCTATTAACCCTAGGAAAATTTCCCTTAGTTACACATACCAACTAGCGTATGTACTTCAATTTTTGGGTCTTCTCACTCGGTGGACCACCATGAGTTTTATCACCCCAGAGTGAGTATTCGTTCTCTTTTTCAAACAATCATCCTAGATCTAATCCACAACTAGTTGGATAGATGATCGAAGCTCATTTGAATTTCCCTTTCAACATTTGTGTTCCTTTGTTCTTATGTTTAGTTTGTCATGGTATCTTCATCCTAGGAGCTTGATCATCCCTCTTGATTGTTGTTATTCTATGTTGCTAACATAAGTGCACTAGGACCTCTATCTCAATATGCATGGCTACTTTAGTGTGAGTTTGAAGCAAGTTTATCCTCTCACTAAAGTGGGGGCTAAATGTGTCATAGAAAAATGGCCCCTTATCATTTTCATTGTCTTTTAGGCCTTGTTTCATGATGCTTGGTCCATTTTTCCTTGATTTATTGATGTAATGTGACTTGAATATGCACATTTAATTTCTTAAAATTCAAATAATGGCATCTTGTGAAGGTGTTGTGAAGTGTTGTAAAAAATTTCTACACTTTTCTAGACTCTACTCATTACAATTCACCTAATAATCACCTTTTTATTCATTATCAAGTCCTATTTCAAATTTCTGTAAAGTCTTGTAACAAGATTTCACACTTTTCTAGGCATAATTTCACTATTTACACCTTTCTTATGCTTTATTTGACCCCTTTATGCCCTTATAAGGCTTAATTAAGTGTATTTTTGGATGTAAACCTGACAAATAACATTAAATGTGACTTAATTCCTGACATCCATTGTCAAATTTTGGGATTTCAAAATTGAGAGGGAATGGCACCATTGTGATGTTTTGATCAAATGGATATGGAATAGGTTCCATGTATGGGGTTTCTTCGTTTTTCCCATCCAGATATCCTACATTTCTCGTGTTAATGCCTTGAGTTGCGACGCCATATCATCTAGTGGACTAGATGGAGGAACATATGTTGCATATTATGGGATGGTGGATGAAGTGTACATGGGATTCTAATATGATGATGTGTTGTATGGGTGTATGGTGGTGTAGGATAAGGTGATGATGGTGTAGGTGTATATGTTCCTAACGTGTTCGAGTTGATGATGTTTTGTTGAGGGTTATAGTATAAACCTTGTTGTTTCTATTGTTGTGTGAGCAATTTTTGTTGTTGGGAATACTATTGAGCTTGTTCTTGTTGTTGAGCTATTGGGGCTACTTGTTGTGTTGCTAAGGTTGCTTGTTGTTGTTGTTTTTGTTGGGAAACTAAGGCTACTTGTTGTGCTACTAAGGTTGCTTGATGTTGTTGTTATTGTTGTTGGGATACTAAGGCTACTTGTTCTTGTTCTTGTTGTTGTGCTGCTAGGGCTATTTGTTGTTGTTGTTGTTGTTGTGCGACTAAGGTTGCTTGTTGTGCTTGATGTTGCTGTAGTGCTACTAGGGCTGCTTGTTATGCTTGTTTTTGTTGGATATCTAGTTGATATGCTTGTTGTTCTTTCTATAAAGCTAGTGTATGTGCTTGCAATGTAGGATCAATCAGTGGTTGGGACATTTGTGATGGGTTTTGGGTATTGATGTTTTGTGTGGATTTCACATTGTTGATGAGAGGTTGTGGATTCCCTTGGTTTAATATTCCTTGTAAGATAGTGGAATGGGGTGGAGGAATATAAGTTTGAGGTCCCATTTGATTTTGCATGACTTGGGGGACAAATGGTAAAGATGAGGATGGCATCATTAAATATTGCAATTTTAAGGGCATATTAAGACCTTGGGTCCATTGATTGAAAGGATTCCCTTGACTGATGTTTTGGAGATTCCCTTGTGTTTGGGATGTGGTCAAGGTATTTCCATGGTTGATTTGGTTTGTGATCAAGGGATTGTTTTGATGTGGGTTGATGATGGATGGAATAGATATGTTTTGGGCAACTGCTAGGTTTGATGTATCAACGATAGGATTGGATGAAGATGTTACATGTTGCATTAAAGGATGATTTTGCATGAGGGTATTCCCTTTCCCTTTTGGTTCCACTTGTGATATTTGGTCCACACTACTTTGCATTATGTTGAGCACACTTGTGGCACTCATGGGTATGGATGAAGAGGGGTTTCTTCGATATGTTGGGTTTGTTGTGGAGTAATGAAGTGTAAGTGATTAATATGGATGTTGGGGATCCTTGGGAATGGGAGAAGTGCCAAATGTTGGTGTCCAAGTGGTTGTCTGGGATGGAGGATTGGAATCAAGGGTACCCATAAGTTTACTACTTTCAAATGGAAGAGTATGGTCAAAGTCCTTAGCAAGACTAGCTGCAATACTAGGTGTTGATGTTTGATTAAGCTCTAGTGATGGATTTGTTTGAATAGTGGATGAAGTCAAGCTTTGTGTTAATGATTGTGCAACAAAAGATGGGGAATTAGGAACTATATTTTTTAAGGCTTGATGCTCCATGATTTCTTCCCTAGTAAGTTCAAATGGATTGTTCATGATGTCTTCTATCACATATGGCCTTGATGGTGATGAAGGTTACTTTGATGGGGTAACATGACTTCTTAGATCAAATTCCAGAGGATTTGGATCACTTGAGGTAAATGTGACTTTGGTTTTCTCCATGATTCTCTTGTGTTGTGATCTTGTTTTTATCATAAATTTTGGGTCACCTTTTGGAGAGTTTTGTTGATATTTGTAATGTTTAAACTCTCTAGTTGACTCAAATAAAGGTAAAAGGAATACTCTAAGTATTTTTGGAGCAATGATGTTAGTGGGAGATAAAAAGATGAATGATATGGGAAGTGATTTTTGCAAACATTTTTGGTCAATAGTTTTGACTTGAGTTTGATGTTTGGATGTTTGGATAAAGGATGTTTATGAACTTGTGAACCTTTAGGGTAGACTTGTGACCTTCAAGATAAACTTGTTCAAAGATGATAACTAACTTAGCCAAATGCATGGAAAAGGATTCATTTCACATACAAAGTAGCTAAGTTAGGGATTGGTTGATAGATGTTTAAGCCCAAAAAGTGTTGGTATATTCAAAAAATTTGCAAAGTTTAGTGAAGTGAAATTTGGATTTTGATGAAAGGGATGGATGAAATGTTTGACCCAATATTGACCTAGAGTGAACCTTTTTTGCAAAGACCACAGTGGTGAGACACATGCTAGACCTCTAAAGTTTTCAAATCCTAAAGACCCAGTGATTTAGAGAAGTTTAAGATCATGAAAAAGAATAAGATTTTGACTCCAAAAGAATGCATACAAATTTGGATTGTTCCTTGAAGCATGTTTATAGAAGTTGTATACCAACCTGTTTCTATTTTGGTAAAGTGCTAAAAGGTGTTGTTTGATAGATTTTTGTCTATGGCACCTAATTTTGAAGTGACAAAATGTAGAACTTTTCTTGGGGATTTTGATTTTGCATGAGATCATTTAGAAAAGTTCAAGTTTATGGAAAAGAAAAGTATATTTATTGTCATGCAGGTGGTGGTAATATGGGCCTTCTAGCCATAATATCAGCTTGTTCCTCTTCTTCATCTATGATGTATGTTGTGTTTCTCCATTGGTTTGGTGTTTCCTTTGTTTCAAAAGTGAAGCTTCTCAAACTACTAATTATATCAGTTTGTTCTCCCTCAATGAGTTCAATGTTTAGTTGAATGATAGCGGTGTAAGATTGGGTTGTTCAACTGGAGTGATTGGACGCAAAATGGTCATGTGGGGTTCAATTTGTCAAGTTATCTTGCTTAAATGAGTTTATTTTACAAACACATGTCTTGATTAAGTTCAAGCTAAATGTCTATGTCAAAAACATCATAAATTTCACAAGGTCCATTCTGTGAAAATCATGAGGTTTGAAGCCATAGTTTCTTATGTTAACTTTGGGAAATATGGATTGAGATATAAGCCAAGATATTTAGAAATCCTTAGGACAAGCATTAATATCAAGGTTATTTCAAAGGGTATCCATAGTTAGACCAAAGGGTTTGAAATTTTGAGGAAGATTGTGAATGTTTGTAATGTTTTGGAACCAAGCAAAGTATTAAACTGATTGACAAGCATTTACCACCTTAGGTTTAGAAGATACTACTTTTTGAATCCCCACTTGGATTTCTCCAAACACTAAGACAATGTGAACAACTAGATATTTGGTGACACTAGCTCCCCCTTACATGGCACACACTTCTTAGGACGACCAAATATCAAATCCTAAAGATTCAAAGATCCTAAGGATTTTTCTATTTTGAGAATGAATAGTAAAATGTGGGGCGGCTTCGGAATGACCTTTCCTGCACTAGCAAGCATAAAATTTCTTGGCTTCTAAACAATTGGTTCTTAGTAAAGACTTGCGTTCAAAGTGGCCATGCATGCAACAAGATTAGCTCAAGGTTATTTCAATCAAGAGGCCTCTCGGTCCCTTCGTAAGAAAGGATTTTGACGTGTCACATAGACACTAAGGGTGGCACTTTTTGATATGACACATCTGCACATGTTGCTTATGACTTTCGTCACAAACACATTTTTTATATAGCGGTTTGAAAGAGCTTTGCTTTACCTCATTATAGCTTGGGTCATTTGCACCTTTCAAAGCAAGGTGGCAGGCCCTCTAAAGGTTTACAAAAGCAAGGAAGTACATTTATTGTTTGATCTCCTTGGTCGCATGACGCAAGGAGAGAGAATTCAAAATGCCTTTTCCTCACACTATCATGGGGCTCATTTTAATCCAAATTGAAATATGGGGGTGATTATACAAAATTTCAAAGGAATTCTTTTTATTCCCAAGATCGTTGAGTGGTGCGTGAGAAGAGCATACAGATTCAATGACGAAAATGTAAATCACAAGACATAGCAAACACTTGTTTAATGTTAACCCTTAAAGAAAAGGTAAGTTTATTTTAAGAACCAAATGAAGTGTTAAGTTGTATTGTTCAATTTTAAACCCAAAGTATCATAATGGAGTGAGGGTTCATTTTAATCCCGTTTGAGTGTTCATTTTAAAAACCAATTGAAAGATAGTGTGATCCTGAAGCATAAAGTGAAAAGCATGATAAATGGGTTATAATTGTCCCAAAAGTGTCCAAACACTTGTTACAATTATAATATTTAGAGATAAGAATGCTTATTCACTTCAACTTTTATCATCCAACCTCCAAAACCTAGTTAGCCTAAAAACCAAAACAAAAAGTCAAAGACATGTTAGTGATCAGATGAAGTAAAAAAATTAAAGAACACACTAAAAATCATACTATTTTTGCTTACTAGACTAAAAGTGTCGCTATTTACAATAGTTTTTCCATAAATCAAATGAGTGTTTCTCTAGTGAAAAATAGTGTCGCTCTACAAAAAGGCAGTGATGACGATAGTGTTGCTATTTGGGTGGTGTCGCCATTTTCAAATTCTTGATACCTCTAAAAAGCATTAGCATCATCGTTTATTTTAATCAAAACCAATATATTAATTAGGCATCACTGTATCAAATGGAAATAGCATCGCTATATGGTGATGCATTACAAAAGTGTCATTGAAATCTCTTGGAGCATTGTTGTATCTACAAAAACCAAAAAATAGACTTCAAGAGAAAAAATTGTTAAATGTGATCAGTTATGCCCTCCTAGCACCAAAATGTGACTAATAGATTAGTATGGGCTGGCTACACTTGATCCATGAGGATACGAAGCATAATCGTGCCACTAAACATCAATCCAATTGAGATCATTCAAATAAACACTAAAGTTAACCTACGAAAGCTTTTAAATGCCTACTCTAATCCATTGAAACTTATCCTATTGGGAGAGTAGTGTCGTGTTGATGTGGAACAACAACCCTTTCCCAATCCTATGGATAATGAGCTTGTTTCAATAAGTTTTATTGAAGAAAACTAATGAAACTATTGTGAGATGTGTGATGAAACATGATTTAAATGCTAAACTAACTTGATGCAAGCTATTTTAACATGATTTATGCTAAGATGATTAATATGTTTGAATGCAAAGATAATCTTTAAATGGATTTTAAACTATAAGATTTAAGCCCTAATTAACAAATAAGCTAAATGAATTCATCTATGTTACCATGGAAGCCATTAATGGAAGCTAAGATAATATGCAAGTGAATTAAGCTATAAAGATGCTAAATATGCTAAATATGAGTGTGAGTGTGAGTGATTTCAATAGAATGAGTTTTCTCTAAAAAAGATGGATCCCTTTGTCTACAAATAGTGATCTATTTTTAGGAAAGAATATGAGAAATGAAGGTTCAAGATTAAAAAGTTTAATCAATGGTCAAGGATGGAAGAAGTTGGAAGCATGGATCATGGATTCTCATCAACAGATGAGAATCAATGATGAGATTTAATCAAGAGTTCACCTTTATCCAAACAAACACACTTTTAACTTGTGCCACAAGAAGTCAAATAAGTTAACTTGCACATGAAGTCTTGTAAGTTTCTTACAAAAAAGGAATATTCCCCTTTTTCAAATGAGTGAGGAGAGAGAATGTTTTTTGGAATATTCTTATGGATGAGGGAAAATTAGATAATTAGCAAATTAAAACAAAGTTTAATTGTGCAAAAGGAGAAGGAATATTCCATAGGAATATTCCTTTTTGGAGGGATGTGCAAAAGAGGAATATTCCCTTGGAATATTCCCTTGCAAGTGGGGGGAATTAGATTTATTAGTAACTGATAATTAAAACAATATTAATTATGCAATTAGGGGAATTAAATGATTTTCATTAAATAAAGAGATTTAATGAAAAGGAGGAAAGGTGGAATGATATTTAATTAAATAACTTAGGGTTATTTAATTAAATAAGGAAATTTAGGGATTTAAATTAAATAACTTGATGTATTTAATTTAATAAGATGAAATGTTTGCATGAAAGGAGGTGAATCAACCCTATTAAATTAATTAGGTTAATAGATGCAAATGACATAATTAATTAAGATAGCTAGGATAATTTAATTAATTAACCAAAAAGAGGATGGTTTTTAGGAGGAAATGATGTTAGTATCCTTATTCGAGTGCATGATATCATCCAAGACATTTTTTAGTGTCTATAGCTTTCATTGAGCTTCCATTTCCCTCAACTTGTTGTATTTATTTAATAATTAATGTAATCTTATAGCAATTTATCATACTTTTCCTGTAGTGCTTTTGTGGTGGCTTTATTGAATTGTGCAACATTCATTGCTAGAGTTGATACTTCAACTGTCAGAGTATCACATACTCTCTTGATAATCAATCCTCCCATTAAATCTCCTATTATATTAGCATCTAATGGTTGGTCAGTATTTGGGACTAGAGCCAAAATAGCCAAGGTCTCCCACCTTGGATTGAATTCAGATCCATAAAGTGTTGTTGCAACATTATCTTCTTAAGAAAATATCTCCTGATCTTGTCCCTTTATTGTGTCCAAGACAATGGCTTATGCAATATCCCACTCAGGGAGCAATAGAATGCCACTTTCTCTCACCAAACACCTACCATCCTTAAGAGTTATATCTTTGGCTTCTGATCTCATTTGTGTCATTACTCTTTTAGAGACTTGTTCTCTTGTTTCTTGTGGAGATTTGGCCATTTCCTCCTCCAATCTCTTGACATAGTCCTCTCTTTTGTACCTCCATATGAAATCAGTAAACTATTTGGATTTCACAAATGCATCATCATTCATGAACGTGTTGCAAGAAAAATCCCTTATGTCCTCCATATTGTCTCTCCCTTCAAGAATTTTTTTAGTTATTATATTCATTGGTGGTTGCACATTCTCATACATTTTCAAGGGGAAGACATTATTCTAAGTACATCATCCTTTGTGATCTCATAATCATCTTCCTCATTAGGGTGAATTGGGTAGTCAACTAATGGGGAATTCTCTCCTCTTCTTCTCTTTGGGGATGGCTCTCTTGGAGGAGAGTCAAGATCAATACTATTAGTTAGTGGAGGAGAGTGTGTGTGCTACATTAGTGGAGGAGATGGAGTTATTTGTGCATGAGGTGGGGATTGTTGTGCTTGTTACTTGATCACAACACCTTTAGTATTTCTCCTAAAAGCATAAACATAGGGCTTGACATTTTGTGGCTGATAGGATGACTTCTCCTCTAAGATTGAAGCCTTACCTTTTTCTATCTCCTCAATTGAAGGAGCTTCCCCATTTAACCTATCAATATCCTCCCATACTACTTAAATCCTCATAATAGGATCACAAATCTCTATATATGATCCTTTATAGGAGGCATCCTTTCTCTTCTTAACTTCCTCAATCCTTTGGAAGGTTGTCCACTTTACCTTCCTCTCATTAACTTCATTAGCATCCAAGCAATTTCTTATTACATCTTCTCTAAAATTATTCTAGTGGTAGAACTTGGATCTCTTGATATTTTTCTTGAGGGTATTAATGAAACCCTCTAGGCCAAAGTTCCTTACTAATCCTTGAGTAATTTTGAATGTTTTAAACTTATCATATATCTTCTTCATACCCTCCCTGTTCATCCTAAAATTTGAACACTGTCAGGAAAGGGAAGAAAGAGCTTTTCTTCTAATTTTCCAAATTTGACTCCTTTGACTCAACTAACTACCAAATGAATTCCAAGAAACCAATTCTCAATGGCAAAAATTTGGGTAGGACATGAGGTCCTATCAAGCTTCCTTATATTCTTAAGATATTATAGTCAGAGCAGAGAATGAAATCTCCCCAATTATGTTGGATGCCTAAGTCAAGCCTTCTCTTCATAGGCCTAAAAAATTCTAATATTTATGTAGGCACTCTAGGCACTAGACCTTGGAATAATGACAAGACCCTAGCAACAAAGTGGTTTTTGAATGTGATATAGTTGGCTTGATTGCAGTTCATTTCCCAGAAACATGTCCAACATTGGGCAAGAAGTCCATACCCTTCTTTATCCTTATCACAAATCTTGAGTGATGGAATCATCTTCATTTTTCCTCTATAGAGAAACATGTGGCATAAAAGAGGGTACCACCAAAATATGATCATCTATTTACCCTTCTTGATTTCCATTAGTCCTTTCTGTATGGAATTGGAGATTTAAGTTGCATAGTGAAACTCCTCATTTACCATCACATTCTAAATATCAATAGCCATGTACATGAGAGATATGGGGATTATTTCTATCTTGTCTACCACAAGGACTTGGTAGAATGCAAAATAAGTTAGAAAAGTATTTTTCAAAACTATCCAACTTGAAGGGCTCTAATTCATTTAGTGAAATTTTGCCACATTTTCTATTATGGCCATTCACCCTATACCCTGGTAGCAAGGTTCCCTATAAGTACTCTTATTTTGTTGATACTTGTGTTTGAAATCTTCAAAATAAATGGGCTTGGTAGCAGTCAAATTGAGCTTAAAAATATATGATATTGATTGCTTATCAATCATAACCATGTCATTGCCACCTGCAATCCTCACTACCCTGATTGCCTCATCATAATTGGCAACAATGGCTTTCAAAAAATCAACATCCATGAAAATGTTTGGGACCACCAATTTCCCCAAGTCATACCTCCAAATGTTTGACATGGGAGCAAATGCACTTTTTTTCGTACTAATGGAAAAATAGTGACCAACTTGAAACAGTGATTTCAAAAATTTTGTATTTGTGGAATTCATCCACCAAACCCTCGACAAACCCATGGCCTTGAACTTTAATTTTTTGAGTTGAACAACCAAGAAGTTGGGCTAGTAGGTCATCATGCATAGCTCAATTTTGGGAGGAGGAAGTATCTTGGGCTTGTGAAGGAGTCATTTTGCAATGTAAATTAGGGAAATTAGGGTTTTATGATAGGTACTAGGGTATTTTTTGCAAATTCAAATGATGGCTATGGTGATTTCTAGATAATTGAAAGTAGACAAGGACACCCTAACTCAAAATAAAACTCTATAATGTAATTGCACAAATTCAACAAGCAATTTGACAAACAATTAAGTAGAATTCAAGATAGCAAATGAACTTTCTATTTTTTCCACGAAAACTGTAATTTGACATAGAAAAGATTTTGATTGCTTCAAATTCTCCTTTCTTGACACTTCGAATGCTCAGGTAAAGTGTTCAAGTGCTCATAATGAGGATTTTATGAAAAAAATCATTAATTTTCAAGGCTAAAAGCTATCTTGTCCATGATTACTCTCAAACTGCACAAGCCAAAGCATGTAACTACCTGTTTTGTGAGTTTGAATGTGGGTTATTGATCTATAGGAAAATAATTGATCCAACATTGATTGGTTAGCCAAATTTAAAAATATTTGACTTGCCTTGAAAATATTTTGGGCCAATAGGAACATTCCACTTAGAGTCACTTTTACAGCTTAGCTCAAAGGCATAGGCCATTAAAAGAATGATTCAACATCATCCACATGGTGTCCTCCTGTGCTTTCACGGTCATAAGATCAAGTTGTAGATGAAGGCCTATGGAATGGGGGAAACCCTTTGGATCATGTTGGATGTGACACAAGGGGATCACCACATGTCACCTTTTTGTGGTTCCATAGATAGATAAAGCCTTAATAAAATATTATATGTGGAATGACAAAAACCAATCAGAATGAAGTCACTTGTCACCTTGAGATTTATCCTATGGATAATTTAAGTGCTATACACAAGAACATGGTTTCAAAACAACTTTATGTTACTAGGAAAAGGGGGGCCAAATTTTAATAAAGGCTCGAGCAAATACTTAGGCAAATAAGGATTGATTTAGCTTAGGGGCTTAGGTAGTGAATTAGAACCAAGGGGCCAGTTAACAAATGATGATCACACACCCTTTATTATCTTTTCCATTGTCACATATATCTTATTATATCTCATCATCCTCTCATTCATCTATTCAATTCTTTGGACAAATCATCTTTAGTGACCCTTGTTCTCACATTCTCCCCTTTGTGGTACATATTTTATCAATGTTGGTCATTTCCTTTATAAAAGTGGGACACAACTTTGAAATTTCACCCCCATGTGTGCCTATCCAGTTTTAGGCACTTACAAATGCCCATGTCTATTATTCATCTTATTGGATGCCTTCTAAATCCTTTCATCAAATTCTTGAAAAAAATGGAAGATATTCCTTATGGGATTTTTTTGAGTAAGATAAAGGTTTTCACAAATTTTCTTGGGATTTAAGTTGTCTCCCTCATGGATCTAATGGTCTTGGCCTTATAGAGATTCAATACCAAGGTAAATTTATATGTGCTAAATGAATTATTAGAATCCTTGAGATGAATGAAGCCTAGGAAATATTTCTTGAACATTGTATGTCTTCTAGTGTTTTTAATAATTATAAATGTTGGTAAGGCTATGTTTTCATTTTATCCTCATCATGAAGGAACTTGTTCAAATCCAAGGTATGTTTGTGACAAAATAATATAAAAAGCTATATGAAGTTATTCAGTTATGGCTCCTATGAAATGGAAATTATTTCCATAATGGTTTAACTATCAATCAATATTCTATTTGGTGGTCTCCTTTAATCACTTGCAAGGATAGAGCTCTTGCTAAGGTTCCTTGGGTTTTTATTTGAAGTTTTACATTAGAGGGAATAGAACTCTTTAAGATATTTTTTCAAGGATCACCATAAATATATTATCTTAGACTAAGGCCAATTTGAAGCATAGACTCGTTAACTAGTATTTTGAATCCTTTTAAACTATTTTTAATGGTAAATTCCAATATATATGTTATGCAATGTTGGGGTAAGGAGTTTTAGACTATGGAAATATTGGAAATGGTATCTTGATACCCCATTTTACAATTACAAAGGTCTTACAAAGGATATATTTGGCTTTCCCTCATTTGTATATGGTACAAAATCTTAATGATAAATGGGCATTATAGTCTTCAATTAAATCAAGTGGTAGCACCAATTCTATACTATTTGGTTGGTCATTCTTGATCTCAAGCTTGCTTCTAAGTTTTCTTTATGTATTATCTAGCAAGGTCTTACTTTGAGTTCTAGGTTGATTCACTCAATGGGAATTTTCAATGCCTATTATCCTTTTTCATGGGGACCTTATATCTTTCTAGTTTTACACCAAATCCCAAGCTTCTTGGAACTATATATGTGATTTGTTCAAGAATTTTTCTAACATGTGATTCTTTTAGGGGATTGGCCCTAAATTCCTACAATTTTAACCAAAATATACATGTTTATAGAGTGGAAATATTGTTCATCATTTAGAAAGATGGAAACTTATATCTTTTTAGGATCTTGTATTGATATTCATTTCTCTATGTATATTGAATGCATGATTTGCTCCAATATTTTCATGCACATACAAGATCAAGTTGATAAATTTTCACATGAATTTGTTCACCTATAGGTGCTTCTTAACCTCTAGGATAATGCACCTTACATGGTTACTAGAGCATTTTCAACTTGCCCTTCCAACAAGAGTCAATCTCCTCCTCAAGGATGTGAACGGGCATGATTCAAATTCTTCTCCACCACCTTAGTGCAAAGATTTTGGCCATAATTATTGTGGTGGATCCCAACATTCTAATCTACCTTCAATTTCCTCTCAAGCCCATGACAAGTGTACTCCTAGTTAGCTAGATAATGATAAACTTCCTTACCTTGCTCTAGCTAGTTTACCTCCTCATACTGAAAAGGCTAATGAAGGTCATAATATTGGCTAGGAGCCAACTCTAAACAACCAAGGCCTTCCTGATTGTTGGAGAAAATCTAATGACTATGATCCTCCTCTTCCTACTAAATACATAATTCTTGTTGCTCAGTGTTGGTGTAATATTTTCTTCACCTTAGATTTATTCTATCTTAAGTGTGATATTGCACACATTTAATAACTTTACTTAGGATATTGAGAATAACCAATTTTCCTCATCTAAACATAGTTAATAATGACGTGTACATCTTGACTTGACACAAACAAATGCCATCACTACCTCATCAATCCTTGATTGGTGATAAATAGTTACCACCTCTATTTAGCCAAGGCCACATCTAGATCTCAACTAGACTTATACATCTTGAAGGTATCATCTCCTTGATTCATACATCCAAGAAAGCTATGTATTTGTATGTTACTCTTTGTAATTAATATTCCATTATATTGAATATTAAATATTTTTGTTTTATTCA
Organism: Sequoia sempervirens; assembly: GCA_007258455.2. Taxonomy (NCBI): domain Eukaryota; kingdom Viridiplantae; phylum Streptophyta; class Pinopsida; order Cupressales; family Cupressaceae; genus Sequoia; species Sequoia sempervirens. The sequence goes on from VDFB02322777.1 coordinate 18,689, forward strand.
TCTAGACTTTTTATTAACTCATACATATTAAGTCTTAAATAAATATGTTAATTTTGACAAATCTTATCACATATTTTATTCCTCTTTAAATCTATTATTTTAAATATGACCTCATGTCAACTTGGTTATAATTTATTCCATCCAATTTTCTTAAAATATAAGATAAAAAAAATGATATAAAATACTAATTCATTAAAAATAAAAAATCTCGTCTAAATTATTCCCTCGTGGGGAGGAACTTCTTATACACGGTATTTTGAATGGTCGTTGTTTAGAAAGTCCTCTCTCGTGCCGACCATGAGATATGCGACAATTTAGTTAAGAATTTTAATATATAGACCTTCAAATTTAAAAGATTACAGAAGTAATCGTCAAATTTAACGTTTTGCGATTTAACCCTCTGAACACGTTAGTAATTGGTCAATCATTTAATTAAATTAGGAGGAAGAGGTGGATTATTTTGGTTGGTTAATTATTTAATTATGGATTATTGGTATATATTGTAAGTTGTTTTTGGAAGGAGGTTGGTCAATCATTTATTTATGTACTTAATTTGAGAGGAGGGATGCAATCTTTATCTCATTTTTATATGGCTTTATGAAGACTAAGTTGGTCACAAATCCATAGTTTCTTTTCGAATTATCTTTTAGATGATTTCATGGGAGTTAAATCAATCATAAAAATCCATTGAATTTTGGTTTATTATCAACTTTTAGATAGCTTCATATGGGGCAACTTGATCACAACTCGATTCCTTCTAGTCTCATCTTTTACATGGTTTCATGGGGGGCATATTGATCACAAATCCATGGTTTTGTCTAGTCTTCTCTTTGTAAGAGGATCATGCTTGTGTACATTGTGGGCTACTTGACTTCACAACTCTATACTTCCACCATGAATCATGGCCCTTTCTTACAACTCACACCATGTGTAAACTTTGTGGGGCCAACTCTATCATAAACTCCACAATGCCTTATACCCTATGATATACAATAGATCACTTTGTGTAACACAATTTTTCACTTAATGTTAAAAAATGCAATATTAATGATTACTTAATTTTTTTTGTAACAATGTGATGCAACAAAAACTAATAGCTTTTATTTGTAGGCATGGAGGATGTCATTGCTACATCTACATGAAGATATCATTGCATTGCCTAATATTGGTTTGGGTTTTGGAAGGCTATTGCCTCATTAAGTCTCTTTTGTCATCTTCAAGAATTTTCTAAACGAAAGTAGGCGACTCAAGTAGCTGTGGACCCACAGAAGGTTAAATCCCATTGTTAAGCCGATGGACAGTGTTAAGGGTGAGCAGTAAGACGAAAATGTAGCCAAACGAACAAGCAAAATCAAGTAAGTTCTAAATTCTTCATAATGGCTAGTCAGCGCTCAATGAATGCAAGCAGTTCTCTTTCTTCTGTTATCCATAATCATTTTCAAGATAAGGAAGAACTAGTAGATGAAAATGGCAATTTCAAATTTCCAAATGTTAAAATATCTAATCTGTATCCCGAGAAGGGCATAAAAGAAAAAATGATGAATTATGTGCGACAATCTAAAATTAACCTCAGAGTCTCAGGTATTGACATCTGCTTGGTCTATCTTCCCTTTTTGTTACCTGAAGACATTAAGAGATGGAAAGAAAAAGGTTTCTTTCATGTGCATTTTTCTTTGGTTGACATTATATTACACCCCCATTTTAATTATGATATTGGTGCTGAGTACTTTGCAAGTCTCATAGATACTAGATGTACAATTTGGGACCAAGCCGTCATAGGGAAATTTAGAGGTCACTTAGTTAAGTCCTCTGATGAAGAAAAAGGTGGTGATGCCCGTTTATCTGTCAGACCTAATTTCACCATCAATCTTGAAGAAAAATATGTCTAGTCTGCTTTTTGTCTTCTATTGCAAGTGAAAGGAGTTATTCTCCAACCCGATTCTATATATGCTACTGTAGGTGGTAGATGTGTGTATAGGCTTCTTAATACTATTTTCCCTCCTTCCAAATTTTCTGTCGGGGTAACTTATACTGAAGCAAACAAAAATGTTGATGATTTTGGCCGACACATAAATGCTACTGGTTTTGATATTGGTTTTCCAATCATTGAACAACTTATAAACTAGTCTCAACCTAAGTTCCAAGATCTACCAACACCTTCCAGACAATTTATGTCTGAACGAACCCGTATGCAAAGTCATAGGCTTGCCAGTCTAGATCTTAGGTCACTACCTGATGAGACCTTGTTTGAACAACCTGAGGCCACGACTAGTGAACGACCCAGCATGTCCACCCAGCATTTCCACCAGATCTTATTCCATGTCGCGAAATTTCCCCAATACATCAAATAAGCCATTCCTTGACTATAATCCTGAAGAATCTTTAGGACCCAGTCAATTCCCCATGTATAGACAACCTTCAGTTAATCCTTATCCATCCAAAGCTTCTCTAGCCACTCTCTCTGATCTAAGTAGCAATCCAGAGCTTATGGATTGCCTTGCAAGACAAGTAAGTCAACGACTTGCTTTGACACCTAAAGAAGAGGAAAAGAAAGATCAGAAAGGAAAAGGTATAAAGCTCACAAAGATGGGTGAAAGAAATTGTATGATGAAGGAAAAGATCCCTAAAGCAAAACTTCCAAGAACGTGATCTGAGAGAAAAAATGTATATAAAATGGAATTGAATAATATGGAACAGGAGATCATAGGTTATGAACCTGGTAGATGGCCAACTCCTGAAACTTTCACTGTCATCAATTATGACAAAAGACTATGGGAAAAATATGAAGCAAGACTTCATACAGATTTGGGAAGAAAACAAAAGAACTCTGAAGCTCAGAGAAACTAGATGGCACAATGGATGATTTCTGCACAAGATAATATAGATGACATGGTAGTAGATGTTAGATTTTCTACTGATTTAGGATTAGAAGCTGTAAGTAAAATTGACATTGCTACAAAAGTTCAGGAAAAGACTTTTACTTCTGCAAAAAATTGTGAACATTATTGCTCTACTCTGTCTAATGACATTTCTAGTGTAAGCTATGATGTCAACGAAGCCCATAAAAGTGTGAAGATAGTCATCTCCACACAACAACATCAAGACAACTACCTTACACATCTTTATGATAATCAACAGGATTTTGAGTTTGCTAGAAAGGTTAATGATTTAGAAAATAAGACTCTCTTGGATTCTGTTGTTCAAAAACTTGAAAAAATCAGGATGCTTACAAAGAAAATAAGAGTATCCCAAACTGGTAAGGATAGTTCAAAAGAAGAAGACAAAGAAAAGAAAGGAAAGTCTGTAAAACCTCCTAAGCCAAACAAGGTATTCATTTAGAGAAGGAAACCTTTTCATAATGAAGAAGATAAAGCTTCAACCTCTCAAAGACCTTCTCACAAGCTAGCACTACATGTTCCTATGCCCAAAATCAAGGAACATAGTTTAGTCCATAAAGAAGAACAGTTGAAAGATTGGCTTGAGGAATTAGGAGTGGAACAAGAACAACCAGAACCAATATACATGGATGAGCTTGGTTTTGTAAATAAAGAGACAAATGATGAAACTTCTGATGTAAATACTTTAGTTGCTTCTGATAGTAGTAGTGATTTTGATTCTTCTGTAAATAGTAATTTTGAAGAAATAAATTTAGACTTTTCCCAATATAAGAAAATTCAAGGAAAAGAACCTTGGGAATCACTGAAGAAACTTACTATGGACATTGAGATGCAAGAACCAGTGTCCGAAAATCTGAGACCTGAACAATTGAGACCATATGCTTCCAGTGGTTACATTCTAAATATAGACAAGCTGGTCAACCCTTATGAGGCAATATGTACCTAGACTGATACATTAGAAAATATGTTTGAAAGAAGTGGTACATGGACTGAACCGGATAAGGTTCTTTATGCAGTCAGACTTATGTCTGGAAAATTGAGAAACTGGTGGAATAATCTACCAGATACTGGACCCATGCCCAAAAATATTCCCACAAACTCTTCAGATCCAATCCTTGTGGATCCAACAAAATTGGGCAAAGATGATATCTTCCAAGCTAGCTTTGATGAATTCAAATGGTTATTAACTGATCTTTTCTGTGATGACATTTCCAACCAAGCATTAGAAGCAAATAAAATTTTGCAATCAGTGAAGCTAATAGTTTTAGCTAAGTTTGATGAATACAATTGTATGTTTGAATCCTACATGGTTGCAGTTGATAAGATGCATGATTTAACCACAAAATAGTATTATCTGAATTCGCTTCCATGTGGTTTAGGTGCTTGGGCACAAGATTATCTCATCAGAAAAGAACATAAGCAGCTTGATGATGTGAGTTTTCCAACTATTAAAAGATTGATTAGATATAAGTTGGAAAAACAGTGCTTATTAGGAGCTTTGCAGCTCAATAAGGAAGAGTACAATTATACATGCAACTTAAAAGAATTTTGTGATCTTCTGCCAATAAATCAGCTCACATACTTTTAGTAGCTAAAACAGTTCAAAAGAGGTGGTTGTGGCCGAAAATGCAGATGTAAGAGGTGTTCCTGAAATAAATATCATGAAGGAGAATACACATTCAGGCACAACAAGCATGGTAAGCATGGTTATAAAAAGAAATATAGGGCAGTCCCCTATAAGAAAAGAAAATGGTCTAAACAGACACCGCCATACTTACTGAAGAAAAGGAATAATAAGGCTCCTAGAGGTATCAAATGTTTTATTTGCAAAGGGCCCCATTATGCTACTAACTGTCCCAAAAAATTAAATCCTAGTACTAAGATTTATGCAATTTTTGAATATGATAACCCAGGATGGGAAGTCATTGATAGTAGCAATCTTTCAGAAAATATGAATGAACTTTATGAGTTAGTTGAAGAAGTTCCTGAATCTAGTTTTATGTTAAAATTTAAAGATGTTAAGGATTGATATAAACACTTGTAGAATCTTTATGATCCAGAACCAGAGAGTTCAGATCCAGATGAGGATTTCCTCACTTCTCTCCTTAAAGATACATTAAAAGATCTGCAAGTTAAAATACAAATAGAAAAATCCAAATATCCTTATAAATTGGCAGGAACTAAAGAAGAAAGAAAGAAGGTTGTTCACCAGCATTTGGCAAAACTCAAAAGTTTAGAATCAGATAAAGCTAAAGTGGAGAAACAGTTACGGTTGCAGTAAAAACCCTCAAAAGGGGATGAACGAGATATTGACCATGGATACAAAATTCCTCCATGGCAGAGGAAAGATAAACCTTCCTCTTCAAAAAATTCTTCTTCAAAACACAAATCTTCCAATACAGATTCTGATGTTATTGCAATTTTAAAAAAATTGACATTCTTATGGATGATGTTGCTGAGTTAAAAAGATTGCTCAAGACTCAACAAAAAGAAATCGGAAATCTTTTTGCAGAAGTAGGGGAAATCAAAGACATT
>VDFB02322777.1:24140-57755 GCA_007258455.2 Sequoia sempervirens
ACATCAACATGCAAGAGAATAAACAACATACCCATCAAAGATGACACAAGATATACCCTGGGAAAACCCTAAAGAGGGAAAAACCCAACCTCCAAAAGCATCCACACTCCATGTATTATTCAGTAATGAAAAACCCATTACAATACATCTGTAGAGACTCCATGAACACTTCTGAAGCACAAGCTATCCATGCATTCCATGTGACCAAGCATGAATCCACACATCCCATGCCATGCTTCAAACCCTCACACATGCACAAGCTCAACCTTGACCAACTTTTTGATCCAACCCTAAACAACTACCCATGTGGTTGCTTTTATAGAAACAAGCTCCCACAAAACCACCAAGTGGTATTACATAAACCATGTGCCCAAAACCATACAACATCATGTGACCCCACATTTAATATTGGGTACTTTTTTATTATTTTATTATTCCCCAATATTAAATAATTACATTTTACAATTATGTCCCAATGATACATACAACAAAGTGGCCCCAACATTATAACTCCTTGTGATGCACGTTCACCTAGAAACCCCTTGGTGCACCACACACATAATAAATAAATAAAATATTACAAACATTATGCAAGGTGTACAACACCTAATTCTAACATAGGTCTCTCACTCCATTTCTCGTTACCCACCCCTCTCCCCCCTTTATCTCTCTCACCCCACTCTCCCTAGGTTGTAGGTATCTCACCTCTATATCTCTCAAGTATCTCTAGTTATTTCCCTCCCTCTCCACCTCTCTCCCTCCTACTTACCCCTCTTTCCCTCTTTATGAACTTCTCTCTCTCATTTTTTCTCTTTGTCCCCTCACCTCTCTACCTCTCCCCTCTCTAATATTTTGAGTCACTCCTTGCTAGCCTCTCCATCCATCCTTAGCATCTCTACCTCTTCATTCTTCTCTCTCTCCTCTTCAGTTTCCCTCCCCTTTCTACATCATCACCTCTCTAACTCCTCCTTCCCTATCCCCTCTTGAATTATTTGTACGTTTTTAGGATCAACCTGAATTCCTTTGGAAGAAATGTAATGACCTAGAACACTATACATTTTGTCATTAAAATATGGAATTTTCATGACTGAGGGATAGATTAGTGTCTTCACATCATTGCAATTTTTTTTCAATATTTCATTTAGCTTCCTCATAAGTGTTACAATATACAGTAAATCATCCATATAAACTTCTACACAATCATGAATAAGATCAACAAAAATAATCAAAATTTCCCTCTAAAAAGTAACAACATTGGGCATTGCATAAACCCAAAGGTAGAACATTATATGCAAAATCTCTCCAAGGACAAGTAAAAGTAGTTTTTTCTTGATCTTCTGGTGCTATTTGAATATGATTGTATGTATTGAAACCATCCAAAAAGGAAAAAGAATATTTTACCTGCAAGCATGTCAAGAACTTGATTAATAAATGGAAAAGGAAAATGATCATTTTTAGTTTCTTTATTAAGAGCTTTATAATTGACACAGATTCACCATTTACCATTATTTTTAGGAACCACAACTAAAGGAGAGACCCATTGTCTATCTGAGATTGGGTAAATAAAGCCATTTAATTTTTTTTGCAATTCCTCTTTAACAATTCCATGTAAATTGGGATTTAACCATCTTTGTGGTTATCTGACTAGATGAATCCCATCTTCTATATATATATATGGTGTGTGCAATTGTCTATATGTATATGACACATTTCCTTGTATTCCCATGAAAATGCAGTTTTATGAATTCATAACATGGAAGTTAGGTCCTAAATTTGTGTAGTGCTCAAGTGTGGGTTGATATTAAGTGTACAACCTAGAAAATTCTCCATTTCTTGTGATTGTTCTAGTAAATTTATAGAAATTAATTATGAAGTGGATGGTAGGCATGTTTCAAAGAACAAAAATAGGCTATACAAACAATCATGTGGTATTAATTGGTACAATGTGATAAAATGTTGAAGAGACTATGAATCACTTAGCAAAGGAAAATTTTCAAATGGATAATTATCTCCTACACATGAATAAATGACTCATATTTCTAAAATATCATTAGATGAATACTGATTTTGGAAGAAATTAGCAAGGATGGTATCTTCAGATGATTCATCAATAACAATAATTTGATTGATTGTTAAAATGGGAAGTGATTCATCTAATTCACTATCAACCCATAAAGGATCCTTAGTCTCCAACAAAGGTTGTGCTAGTGGGTACACCATTCATTTATTGTTTGTTCACCATTAGAGATGACCATGTTACCTGATCAAAAATTAATGAAAGCATATGTTGTAACTAACCAAGGTCTTCCTAAAATCAAAGAGTATCCCACTAGCTTTATTTTAGGCTGCAAAATGATAAAGTTAGTTGGATACTCCCAAGAATCAACAAAAATAATTACATCTTCAATCATACCTTCAGGCTTAACTAAATAATGATTTGACATAAATGTAGGACTATAGGTGTGGGCCTAAGTCCTTGGAGACATAATTTTTCATTGTCATAACTGTAAGTGTGGAATAAGTAATAAATAAAAACTTCTTAATGAAACATTATATCAAGAGAATTAACAATTAAACTAATTAAAATACAAGAAAACTCTTGAAAGTGTCTCATTGCTCCCTATCTCCAAATATTTATTAAATCACCGAGGGCTCTCAGATTTGGTAAGCATTGTGATTGTTAAAATTCCAATCTAGAGAATGGGATGATTATGATTATGATGCTAAAGCTGTATGATTCTATTTCTAAGTGCAATGATGAAATCCTTCTGATGCAAATGACATAAAATAGATAAATGAAACTACCGTAAACTTTGATGAATCTAAATGGAATGCCATGATTATGATTCTACCAATTGCTATTGCTAAATGATAATTGCTAAATGCTTGAATGCTTGATTGTTATTTCTGTAGAGTAAGATTGCACAAAACTGGGATCCATTTCCTGCTTTAGAAGGCTATATTTATAGATTCATGGTAGAACATTTGTGAAGGGGCAACACAATAAAGGTTTGGATTTGATATGGAAGATTGAATGGTGAAGGATGAAGAAGTTTGAGCTGATCATGGGGATTGTTCCTCCCTAGAAAAAGCATCTTTCCAAAGGATAGGAAGAATCAGAGGAAGGAGGTTGACAAATTGATTTCCAATTTGTCTCCAATTTGTCTCCACAACTTTCTTGTGAATGCCAATTGAATTAAATTAGATGTTTTATATCTAATTTGGTAGGTAAAATATGATGAGTTGTAGAAATATGAATATATATGAATATTTAGATTTATTCAAATTTAGGAAGAAATAAGATATTAGATTTAATAAAACAACTATAGAATTCTATTTGTTAAATTAAAATAGAAGAAATGAATAATTAAATGAAACAAAGTATATGAACTTGTTTATTTAATTAAGACGAAATAATAGAAGAATTAAAATGTGAACTATATAAATAAATATTTCTATTTATTCAATAGTAGAGGAATTTAAGGTTAATTAATCAAATAAATTGTATTTAATTAATTAGATTATCCATACCATTTTTAGGTGTATACATTTTACCCCTCTTTGAAGTGATGTGTTTATGCATTGCTTCAAAGAAAAATTTGCTTATGCTGATAGTATCGATGAAATTTTTTCAATATGCCCTAGATGTTGATTTTCAAGTGATGATGGATATATGCCCCCTCAAGAGATAAATTGATGATTTTTTTATTTTTTTGGTTTTTTGGAAATTTTCAATTTTTTTCGTGATTTTCTGATGATTTTGATGATTTGATAAGGATTTGATGAAGAAATAATTTATCTCCCAACAAATAGGTTGAAAGATGCCCCTATGATGAATTTTGAATTAATCCTCCATTTCATAATTTAAATAAATCCCATAAAAATCCCTTTATTAACCTATTAAAAAGTTAAAAAGGGGTAAATTTGAATTCATTTGTGCATTTGGAGTTTAAAGATTTGGTGTGAGAGCAATTTGGCACAAAATGTCAATCCCTTACCACGCTCACCAATTCGAGCGTGTGCGACAACAGCACCAGCTGGCCACCTACGGACCTCTGGTATGTACCTGTGAAACCCTTCATTATTCATGTTTTCTCATTTTTTGCACCTATTTTTGGATTTTAAGTTTTTTTTTTTAGCGCATCTAAGGCCCGTAGTAGCATTTTCAATTTTTATTTTAGTGCTTTTAAGAAAGTACCACTTATGATAGATTTTGTTGCACTTTGATAGGTTAATTTAGCACTTCGGATATTATAGCACTTCAGATAGATGTTTTAGTGCCTAGATTTTATGTTTTAGTGCTTTGCCTAGTTCAGCACATTGACCCTATATATTAGCGCTTTGACCCCCCAGAATAGCACATCCGCTGAAATTGCACTTTAATGTCCTAAAATAGCACATTTATCTCTTGAAATGGCGCATCTAATGAATTAGCACTTTGAGCACCTGTTTTAGCACATAGATGTGTTTTAATGGTGCTTTTGATATTATGGTGCATAAAAACACTGTTTTAGCACATTCAAGTTAGAATGTGTTAGTTTGTCAATTTTATCCTTGATTTTGTCAATTTTGATCATGTCAGTTGTTGGTTTGATATGATTGATGATCTCAATAAAGTAGATGATGTTCAACCTCATGACAGGCAAAGTCTGATGATTGATTGATGGTAATTACCCTCATGATAGGCAAGGAATAATTATAGTTTGTTTGATATACCTCATGATAGGCGAGGTATAATTTTTAAGATTGATGATTGACCTTATGATAGGTGAGGTTCGATAATACTTGCTCACGATATTTGATCAAAAATTCTCACCAGAGCTAATTAGATTTGATAGGATAATTGATGTTTGATGTTTTGACAAAGAGTACTGACTGTGAACATTTCATGATGATAGGAGGCTTTGACGAACCTACAAATTTGAGATTCGTTTCCCCAGACATTTCATTTGATACCACAACTAGTGCAGCCCAAGATGAACACGTTGTGGTTTGTCTTCATTATTGGATATGCCCCAGATTAGGATTAATCAAGATCTTCTAATAGATCTAGCAGAGAGGTGGCATAGTGAGCATAATACTTTCCACCTTCCTACTGGTGAGATGACAGTCACCCTTGAGGATGTCTGGTGGATTCTGAGGACACCCGTTGTTGGAGAGGTTGTTGTTTATGATTCTATAGAGCAGGATGAGACTGATGCTCTTCGTCATGTTTTCCAAGATGATCATATTTCTGGATATTGGATTCCATGGCACGAGATGGTGGATGCTTATGCCACCCTTCCTACAATTCTTTCTAGTTTAATTGGAGGGTTCCTTTGTCCTGATCATAGTTCAAAGGGACTTAATGTTGGTTGGGGCCATGTGTTGGAGAGCATAATTGTGCACGGTATGAGATATGCTTAGGGAATGTGTATGCTTTCCCATCTTTATCATTATTTGCATTTGGTTGTCTATCTTAGAGATCGCAGTTTGTCATCAGGAGTTACTCTACTATAGGTGTGGGCGTGGGAGCATATTGTTGTTATGCATCCAGTGATGGTGAGGCAGTGATTCTCCATGCAGCCATATGTGCATATATATGTTGGTCGACTTACTCAGCCTAGACTAGGTAAGTTGGATCATTGGAGGAGAGTATTGGATGATATAGAGGTTGTGACATGGTGCCCCTACTTAGATTGTGAGCAGTGGAATGATGACGACATTCAATTGCCTTATCTCTCTCAGTCGATGATATTGATTGGTTGGACTCGTTGGGTTTTAGAGAATTTTTTGTTCAAACGAGTGCTCAGACAGTATGGTATTGTTTAAGGTATGCCCCAGGGTGTTTCCCATTATGCTCGTCAACAGTTAGATTCTATAGACTAGGGGCCCGATCTTTCATATGATGTTGTTTAGGAGTTTCAGGCTCTACAACCTCTATTTTGGGAGATACAACTTGATATTGTTGAGCCACCTATTACAGCTGATTATGCGGAGTATCTGGTTCTACATCCTTTTCCATAGATTACCATTCCTGATAAGCCAACACCACTACCTGCTGAGGAGGAGGTTTTCGTTGCCCCCGGTCATCGACGAAGGAGAGAGGAGGTTGGTTTGGAGGATGTCAATGGCAGTGGGCATGAGAGCAGTGGAGAGGAGGAGGGATATGATAGTGGAGATGATGCAGGTGGGTCAGGTCCAGCTATAGATGTGCAGGAGCATATGTTGCCTCGTAAGAGGAAAGTAGTGGTAGCTTTTACAAAAGTAGTGTGTGTGATCAATGTACCTTCCCAATAGCAACAAATGCATATTGCAAGCCTACAGGTGTAGGTGTAGACCTTATAGGGTCAGCTGGTTCAGTCTCAAGGTTTATTGGTGTAGGCACATGCCTAGTCTCATGCTCAGATATAGGGACAATTGGTAGTGGCTCAGACACAAATTGCCTCTTTGATAGTCGAGAGAGATGTTGCTAGATGGGCTGCAGAGCAGACACAATTGATAGCTGAGAGGTTACAAAGATTGGCTGATGGTAGATCTATAGCAGATCATATGAGAGAGGTTGTCCATTTAGGTTAGGAGGTAGAGTACTACAGAGGTAAATACTATGATGTTGTTCCTTTAGAGCAGAGAGTGAGTTATGCACAGTCTCAATCTGGCAAGTCCCAGTTGAGGATTGTGAATAGAGGTGTGATACAACCTCTACCGAGAGATCTGAGAGATCTTGGTACATTCAGTAGTGGAGGGACTAGTCCCAAGATGCCTGCACCGTCTAGAGCCAACAACACGTAGTTTTATGATTGTACCTTATGTTGTATTTTGAGATGTGATGTAAACTTCAATTATTTTGATTCAAAGCCATTTTTGATGATATATCTCTTTTTATTTTAGACATCATTGTATACTTGACATTATGATTTTGAGATCAATATGATATACAATGGATTTGTATCGATCTATTATGTGTTCTATATGATTATATGATGGATGCATTTATTTTCTATGTTCTATATGCCATGTGATTATCCTTATATTATGACGTTATGGATGCAATTTATCATCATGATGATATACTATGACTTATGATGTTCTATCTATGATGTTTAAATGTGACTATGTTCCTAATGATGATGTATGAATGCATGATGTATGTAGTTATTTTTAGGGATGAAATGGATGCATGATGATGTGCATTTCCAAATTATATAATAATGTATGTATATGCATGATTATGGATATGATGTTTCTATGACATGATAAATGAGATATGTGCACTTTATTCTTGTGATATATTTTAAATGCAAATACATGATGTAATAGATAGATGAATGAATGATGAATATAATGGTATGTTGAATGTAATATGTATGATATGACGAATGGATGTATAATATGGAAATGTAATTACATGATATTGAGGATGTTTTTGATAGTTTTCTCATGTAGTTTTATGATGTGTGATAATGATGCAATTTAGTTGATTCAAATACATGAATGATGAAATGACAAATTAAATGCTTTCTAATCTATGTAATGAAAATGACTATGCATCTACATGATAATGATGATGTTTTTGTTAATGCCAAGTATACTCAATTCATTATGAGAAAAGATATCATTGTTTTTGAATCCTTTACTAGCTTTTGTAACAAATACTTTGTAGATGTAAAACTATCATGAATGCAATCTATTTTAACCATGCAAATCTGCATGCAAACATTGGCATCTTAATAGTCCATTTATTGTGCTTTGCATCATCATAGAGCTTTAAATTGTTGAAAGTGAGTACAAGCATCGATGGTATAATTTAGACCATAATGACCCGAGTACTACTTTCATGATTTTTTTATATTGCAAGTGAACACAAGCATCTAGTTATAATTAAACCAAGATAACTTGAGCATTTCTTGCATAAACAAACAAGAATTAATCACTTTGCTATGTGAATTCCAAATGTCACCAGTGATACTTTGTAGAGCACGTCTCACAACAATTCACATAATAATAATGAAATTAACTCAGATAGCAAACAAAGAAAATACCATTCTACTTCCTAGCTTCTCTAGTTCAATACATCATCGAGTTGCTCCAAAGAAATGATAACAAATATTAAAGTACAACTATCCAACCTTTGCTTAAAGTATTTCAACCATTATTCATATTATATCATCCATTTTGATTTTGATTTTTTTGATTTTTTTGTGATTTTCTGAGATTTTGACCAAAACCCTAATCTAAAGACCTATCCTAGGGGCCTCAAGGGCTGATCAAAGATTAGCCTTGCCTACGTTATATACGTAGAGACCACGTAGTTTGACCAGACAACTCTATTTTTTAAATTTTGATATGATATGGATTTTTGACGCATTTCTGATGGTGATCGATGTTCAATGTTGGGTTGCGTTTGTCATACTGTTGTTTGTCTATTTAATTAAGCTCAAGTTTAATGCCTCCAGTGAGGTCCTGATTTTTCCCCCAAGCTAGGGTGGGACATGACCACATTGAAATGATACAATAATGAATGGAAAATGATAGTGAAGGTGAATGACCATGACATGCCTCTAATAGATAGAAAAGCTAGTTTAAATCACAAATAGCACCTATTTCCAAGTTTTCACTACATTTTTATTGCACTTTTTCAGTATTTATGATTTTTTTGTATTTTTATCTTTTCTAAATTTTTTTTATATTTTTCCTATCACCAAGACGCTTGTTTTCTAGGTTTTCATCAAGGTAACCATTTTTCCAAAACTTGAACCGTGCACTAGGTGATTCAGGTGTAGAATTTTTTGAGATTGTTATTGTTGATTGGTTCATCAAACAGATCACCTTTAGGTGTAGATAGTTGATAGGCCCCAAATCCATAAACTGATATGATGATAAAGGGACCTAGCTAGTTAGGTTCAAACTTCCCTTTCTTTTCTTTATCTTGTTGATTTCTAGGGTTTTCCTTTAGAACCAAGTCACCAACTTGAAAGATTCTAGGCTTTACTCTGTGATTGTAGCTTCTCAACATCCTCTATTGATATGTCGTCAAATGGTTCACAACTTGTTGATGGAATTCATCCAATAATTGTAGTTCTTGTAGTCAAGAGACTATGTAATCCTCATATGATATTATACCCTTCAGTGATGCACAGAGTGATGGAATCCCAACCTCAATGGGTAGTAGAGCTTCTAATCCATATACCAAGGCATATGGTGTAGCTCTTGTAGGTGTTCCGATGCTGGTTCTATATGCCCAACGAGCAAGATTTAACTGAACATGTCAATCATATCTGACATCATTAATTGTTTTCTTTAGAAATTTCAAAATTGTTTTGTTTGAGGCCTCTTCTTGGCCATTTCCTTGAGGGTAGTACAATGTTAAAAATGATGTTGGCTATGTAACTCCTCACACAGTTCTTGCACATCCTAATTTTTAAAAGGTCAACCATTGTCTATGACAATGGACTGAGGAATTCCATACCTACAGATGAGGTAGTTTAGTATGAAAGACAAGATCTTTCCAGTGATTGTTGTTAAAGGAACTACTTCTATCCATTTTGTAAAGTACTTTGTTGTTGTGATTATAAATTTGTGCCCATTGGATGAAGACGGATTTACCTTTCCTACTAGGTCCAATCCCTACTGACAAAAGGGCCATGTTGATGTAAATGGGTGCAATTCTTGTGCCGACGCATGGATTAAGTTACCATGGATCTGACATATTTGGCATTTCTTAACAAACTGATAATACTTCTTCTCCATATTCGGCCAGTAATACCCCAAACAGAGGAGTTTCTTTGCTAGCGTTGGTCTGCTTGAATGAGGTCCACAAATACCTTCATGAACCTCATGTAAAGTTGTCTCAAAATCGTTATGTTCTAGACACCGAAGAAGAGTACCATCTAGACCTCAACGGTAAAGTATGTCAGCAATTAATGTATGTCATGCGGTTTGGTGGATGAAGTTGCATTTTTGGTTTCTGGAAAGATCGAGAGGAAGGATATTATCTTTTAGGTAAGCATAAGTCTATCCATAAATGGATGATTCAATGTCAACTAATTGGCATATGGTTTGAGAATCAGGATCATCATAATATGGGTTAGACACTTGTTCTACCATAAACTCATAATGATCTCACTTTTCTGGCAAATGTAAAAGAGAAGCAATTGTCGCCATAGCATTTGTAGCTTTGATTTTTGCCCTTGGAATCTATTCAAACTTGATATCCATAGAGTAATTTTTGAGATCATCTATCATCTTCTTATATGGCATCAAATTTTCATCCTTTTTCTGATATTCATCATTTACTTGATAAATGATTAGTTGTGAATCAACATATACTTGCAGTTCTATGATATTCCATTCAGCTACCACTTTGATACCAATAATCAAAGCCTCATACTCAACTACATTATTTTTGCAAGAAAACATGAGTCTATAGGACCTTGGGATTATATGTCCTTGAGGTGTGACAAATAGAATACCCGCACTAGACCCACGTTGTGTATATGACCCATCAAAATAAAGCCTCCATGGTTGTGTTGTTACAATAAGAATGTATGCCTCAATAAACTCAATGTTCATTGGACAATCATCAGATAATGGAACTTCAGCTAATTTATCAACAATCACTTGACCTTTGATGGCTCTCCTATCCACATAATGGATATTGAATTCACTCAATATCATGACCCATTTGGCTAGTCTCCCTATTAGAGTAGCCTTGCTGAGTAAGTACTAAATATTAGATCAATCTTTGCAATGAGCTTAACTGTATGGGTCAACATGTAATGCCTCAACTGTTGAGTAGAAAATACCACCTCCAAACATGCTTTTTCGATGAAGGTGTAATGTATTTCATAACCATTCAGAGTCATATTGATATAGTATATAGCTTGTTCTCTTCCTTTAGGATCTTCTTGTGTTAATAAAGCTCCTAAAGAAATGTATGTTGTTGCAATGTATAATAACAATGGTCTCTCTTCCATAAGTGGCATTAATATGGGAGGTGACATCAAATATTGCTTTATTTGATTGAAATTAGTTTCACATCCTTCATCCCATTTGAAATAGACATTCTTATGTAGCAAAATATTGAAGGGACGACTTTTATCTGGTAACTGAGAGATAAACCTCCTAATTGATTGTAGCCTGCCTTGTAGAGATCTTAATTGACTGATATTATTTGGTGGTGGCATTTCCATTATTTCTTTGACCTTAGCAAGATCCTTCAATACCCTTTTTTGACACTATGTATCCTAGGGGTTTTACCGATGTAACCCTAAATACGCATTTCTTAGGATTTAATCGGACATTGAATTTCTATAATCTTGTAAATATTTTTCCCAGAATCTCCAAATGTCCTTCCCTAGTGTCTGATTTTTCTAATATATTATCAACCTAATCTTCCATAAAAGTATGCATCATGTCATGGAAAATAGTGGTCATTGCACGCTAATATGTGGCACCTACATTTTTCAACCCAAAGGGCATGACGTTCCAACAGAATGTGCCCCATGGACATGTGAATGTTGTCTTTTCCTAATCTTTAGGTGCTATCTTGATTTGGTTATACCCTAAGAAGCCATCCATTAGTGACAACATGGCATGTCCTGCTGTTAAGTCCACAATAATGTCAATGCTTGGTAGAGGAAAATCATCCTTTGGACATGCCTTATTTAGATCTCTGAAATATGTGCATATTCTGATACTATTATCTGGTTTAGATACAAGTACTATATTAGAAATCCACTTAGCATAATCGATAGACCTGATGAACCCTGCATCTAACCACTTTTTTAGCTCAACTTTTACCATCAATGTGATGTGGGGATGCATTTTCCTTAGTTTTTTCTTTACTAGTTTGATTCTTAATGGTAGAGATAGATGATGTATTAAAAGATCTAGATCTAGCCTTGGCATATCAGAGTAAGACCAAGGAAAGTTTATATTTATCTCTTCAAAGAATTTGGTGAATTTTGGATTCTCTAGTTATGTCATAAATTCTACCAGATGTAGAATTTTTGTCTTTTTTGTTGTGCCAATATTGATTGACTATGTAGGTTCCACCAACACTGATGATATTTCATGAAAATGTTCTGGAAGGGTGTCAAATCTTCCATCCTTCAGTGCCTTAGAGAGGTTTTCACCATCAGATATGTTCTTTATTTTTACTTTTTAAAGATCTAATGCTTTCGTTGAATGGTTTTCACCATTAGATCTATTGCTCCTATTTTCAATTTTGCAACTGAAATATTTGACACCCTCCTAACCTGAAGTGTCATTATGAGATTTATGATTTACACTTGTGTCAAGTTCATCACAACAAAGGAAATTTGTGATAGAATTATCATTCTCAAAGATAGGAATACTGATAGGTTCAACTGGTTCTCAGTCGATAAGTTCAGGATGCATTAATGGTAAGAAGTCATCGGATTGGTTAAGGTCAATGACAGTAAAGGTTTTGATAGCAATGTTGTCAAAATTTTCAGTGGTAATTCCAAGGTCTATGATAGTACTCTCCTCTAAGTCATCTATCTTGCTTGATATATGTTCATCCTCGCTTGAGTCATCAATATTTTGTGATCCAAATATAAGGGGTATAATCCCTGAGCTTTGTCCCTCCTCGCATGTGGGTGCATACTTTTTTATGACATCAATTTGTATGTCCCTACATGATGTTTATGATAAAAAAATCCCACTCATATTCATTAGAATGTATCTTAGAACTATCCTGCATTTGGAGGATTCTTTCCACAACTCTATGAGTGTTTTCTTCTTTTGTTTCCCCTATATAACCCAATCCTGTTTTGTCTTTTGGCTGAAGTGTGAGAGATTGGATGGGTTATACAATGCCTTCTTTTCTTTTTCCAATAGGTCCTTGTCCTTCATAACTCATTTTCTCTAAGATAGCTTTTCCTTTTCCATACTGATTTGTCTTAATGTTGATATTTGTTGATGTTAATGCTTCTTCATCTTTGTAGAGCCAATTGAGGATGGCCTTGTCTTCTTATTCATCTTCTAGAGTACCTTCTTTTACAAAAATTTCATTCAGGACCATGGTAGGTTGTGATGATTGTTTTTTATTGCTGATGGATTCCCATATTATTTTGGAGATGGTAGCAATTATGAAAGACATAAAGATTGCTCAATGGAATACTCTCCCATGCCTTTGTCTTTTAACTATATCTTTTCTTTGAATTTTTGTGATAGAGAATCCAATTGAGCTTCATTGTTTGATGGAGTGAAGTCTGCAACACTTGTTTCTTTTGACTGGTCCTTTTTCTCAACCCATTTGGATATAAAATGTAGTTTCTTTTCACCAGTGGATGAACTAGAAGTGTTTGCTTCTCTATTATGGGGCACCAAAGTGTCTTGAGTTGTTTTAAGCATGTTACAAGTTTGAGGACTATTGTAATTAGCTAAAATAGTGACTTCTTGTCCATTGACTGAAAAATTTAAACACTGGTGATAAGTTGAAGGTACTACTTGTATTTCATGAATCCATGGATGTCCCAAGAGTATGTTATAAGTGAGCTCTTTTTCTAATACAATTTGGAAAACAATATTCTTCACAATTGGTCCCACTTGAATAGGAAACATGATCAACCCCATGGAGGATCTCTTTTCTTCATCATAGGCTTTTATTGTGATCTTTCTTTTGGCATCAAAAGCATTATTAGAATCACCGAGTGCATGGATCAATTTTAAAGTGCAAATGTTTAAACTAGCTTCACCATCTATTAAGACATGTTTTACTTGGTGTTTGTGGATTAATATTTCAATATGAAGGGTGGCATTATGTGGATGAGTAAGTGACGCATCATCTTATTCTGAAAATGATAGGTAGTGAGGCATGGTTAAGTGTCCCACCATAGCCTAGATTGACAAACATCTAGATTATTGGGTACTGTTGTGGCCACAAGAGCTTGTTCCAAAACCTCCTTATGAGATGGTGAGATTTAAGGAGTTATAAAATTGATATTTATGCTAGTATTTTTGCAATTAATAAACAATGATGTATTGATTTGAAGGGGTAGCAATGGATTTAGATGAAACTCCTTTCAATATTACCTTGGATTTCCCCCTTGTTGTGACGTTGATTGGTTGATATTATTGATTCCCCCTTATTTTTATGACATTGATCTGATTGTTGGATGTATCCATGTTTGGGATTAGATCTATGGGTATGATTTCATTGGTTTCCACATTATCAGTTTGATTGTTATGATCTTCATTGTTCTCAACTGTAGAGATACAATGAATAGTGTTGTCATAAATGTAGTTTACATTTTTACCTTTACTGTTTGCAGAAGAAGATTCTCCTTTTTCATAATTTGGTAAAGGATTTTTAAATGCACCATGATCATTGTTGGTTTGAGGTCCTTCCACAAATACTTTCTTGTTGTCTATCAAATCTTGTACTAGATGTTTCAACTACATACAATCATTTGTCTTATCTCCTTTGTTTTTATGAAAGCTGTAGTAGTCAACATCATTCCACCATGATGGTTTTACTTTTGGTTCCTAATTTCCTGCTTCCGGTAAGGTGATAAGCTCATTTGCAATAAGCTCTTATTGCTAATTCTAGTGTTTTTCCCAATGGTGTGAATCTTCATCAATTTGATGGTCTTGGATATGATTGTGGCTTAGATTCTCCATTGTTTGGATTGTTGTTTTGACTGACATTATGATTGATGTTTTGGTCATTGTTTTGATTGATCTTTGTAGTAGTTTTTGTCAAATTAAATACTAGTTTCAAATTTTGTGTGTCATTTGTAACATCATTGTTTCCAGTGTTTCTATTCTTTTGCCAAAACTTGGGTTTATCATTGTTTCCATAGTGATTTGAGGAATTTGTATTGTTTGATCCTATATTGTAATATTTTATTACTCCTCTTTTGACTAAAGCTTCCTCAATCTTGAGCCCATTTTCAATTACTTTCTCAAATGTAGGTGGACATTTTAGTTCAAGCCTATAGCTCATGTCATCAATTAAGTTTTCAATGTTCATAGTTCCATCTTTTCTTCTTTTGGTATAGAAGGAGGATATCTAGCAAACAAACTTTGCCATCGTTGTAGAAATGAGAGGAATGTTTCACCTTTCTTTTGTTTCATGTTGTAAAGGTCTTTTATTGTTACCTCATGTTGAATATTGAAGGAAAATTGTGAGATAAACCTATTGACTAGTTCTTCAAAGGATCAAATTCTTGGTTGTAGTTTAGAAAACCATTCCATACATTGACCTCCTAAGCTCCTTGGAAATAATCTCATTAGATAAGTATCTTTTGCAAATTCTAAACTTGTGGTTCTAAATTCCCTCAAATGATCAATTGGGTCTATTTTACCGTTGTACTTGTCATATTTTGGGAATTCACAATGTTGATGAAATGGTATCATGTCCACACTTGGATCAAAAGGGTGGGGACAAATGTCTTGTAATGAGTACCTCTTTGTGGTTCCTTTTTGCATATATCTTTGAGTTGTTGTTGCAAGTTTTGCATTTGATGTGTTAGGGAAACCACTTGATCTGTGTTTTGTGTGTTGTGTGATTCAATTTCAACTATTTTAGTTGTTTCTTTCAGTCGATTGATGTCAAAGTCTTTTGGAAGTTTAGCACCTAGTTCAACTAACATCAAAAGATATTTTTCCATATCCTGTTCTAAAGCCTTTTCCATGAATTTGTGGAAATTTGGATCTTGTCGTCTTATTTGGACATCCTCTTGGGTTATTTCATTTCCATCATTTTGGTGGAATCTATGAAAGGTATTTTCTTCAGCCGTGATATTTGATGTTTCAATTTCCTTTTCCCTAAGTTTTTGTCTTTGTAACCTTGTCAAAATTGGCATACAAGTATTTGCTATTCTCACTAAACTTTTGATATTTTGTGTTTGGATGAGTGTTAATGGATTTTA
Source organism: Sequoia sempervirens (assembly GCA_007258455.2). NCBI lineage: Eukaryota > Viridiplantae > Streptophyta > Pinopsida > Cupressales > Cupressaceae > Sequoia > Sequoia sempervirens. Next base: position 40,022 of record VDFB02322777.1, read on the forward strand.
ACAAATTCAAATAGAATGATATATTCTATTGATGAGACCAAGTTAAAAATCTAATTATTTTGTTTTTTTCATGATTGTAGGATGACAAAATCCTGATGATAAAACTTAACCCAATAACCAAGATTTGTGTTGCATAGTTGGACACTTTATAGTTGCAAGATCTAGGTTTAACTTGAAAGGGCTTTGACTTGGAAGATCCTATTTGTTTCAGGTTTAAGACACTTTCTAGATGGTGAAAAATATTTCTATTTGATAAAAACCTGAGTTTCTGATGTCAACAGTCTGATAGAGGTCTCTAATAGCTCTATGTTTTCTTGTTCTATGGATGCGCTATTACAGAGGGTAGAAGTGCTAAAAAATATTGCTGATGTGCTAAAAGATATGGTAAATGCACTGTTAGACAAGGTATATATGCTAAAATAGACCGTAGATGCGCCAAAATATCTGGTAATTTCTGACACTGATGGATTCTAATGACAGACTGTAGATGTTCTATAAGATTTATCATATGCGCTAAAATAGACTATGGATGCACTATTTGAACAGTGGAAGCACTAAAAGACAAGGTATATGTGCTAAAGTATCTAGTAGATGCGCTATTTTGGGACTTCTCAGTGTTGTCTGGTTTTTCTCAGTAAAGGGGCTAATTTTTCTTGGGTGTAATTTTTTGAATTTGATAGGGTATCTTTGCTAGTAAATTTTTTATTTTGATGACAAGCCTAATGTTTCCAATTGTTTCCTCTATTGTAAGAATTGATTTGGCCTGTTGGAATATTCTATTGCTGGTTATGGGATGAAAGACTGATGAATGGGTTGAATATGATTATGCTTTTGTGAAAGAGCTCTTCATTGGAAATAAGCTTGTTAATATAAAGGCTCTAAGGAAAAATCATCAGTGTATCGTCTAGCAAAGTCATGAAACCGATGGATGAAAGTTCTATGTTGAAGCAAGATTTTTCTACTTTGATATAAGAAGCGTCTCCTTTCCAAAAAAAAATTGTAGCTAAGTTGCTTCTTTGGTTTCTTGACTATTTTTGTAAGGGATTTTTTAACAAATGTTGTGGATTTCCAATCCCTAATCATAAATTTCATAGGTTGATTCGTCAAACTCTTTGTGTTTTTTTGGATGATCTTTATATGAATTAATGATTTGAAAACACAAGAAGCAATTGCGAAACAATTGTTTTTTAAGTCCTAGAATCTAAACAATAAGTGTCTATTCAAGAATCAAACATGATTCTTCTTGATTTTCACTGGTTTTTGACAAAGAATACACTTCAAGCAGACTCACTCTTAAGGTAAAAAAAGGTCATCGTTATACTCAACATCCCACATCTTAAAATTGTGTCGGCTCACACAATCGTGTCACCCCCTAGAGGGCGCCCATGTTTTTGTCTTTTCCAAGAACGTACTCAAAGTTAGATTTCTCGATCCCTTGAGCAAACGGTCCTTGGCAATTATATGGTGAGTATCTTGGGGGTAGATTCTTCCCTCCCCTTGCACCATGAGTATTTCAATGTTTAGAAACTGACAAGTTGGATACTACACTAAGGTTCATAGATAGGGTATCCGTTCAAAGTGGAAAATGATAAACTCCCTCAAGAGACCTCCCAATTTTTAGAACAAAGATTTTGGGGATGGTTATCTTCCACACTTCTAGTAAATGTGGGTTTCCCTAGATTTACTTCTATTTTATAGTGGGTTGGAAAACTTGGTTTTGGTTGCTCCCACTCAGGTTGTTCCCATAGGGTGAGTACTTTTTCCCACTATTACAGGCCTTCTAAAGGATTTAACAAAGCATAAAGTGAATGAAATTAATATATGAGTTTGGCATTTTCATCACCCAGTTAAGGGGAGAGCATAGGCCTATCACCGTACAATCACAATAGACAATGTTTAATTTTTAAAGCCCAAATGACAATTTTCTATCTACGTGAAGATATTGCTTCACCAAATAAATGGTGTTTATTTTAACCAAGATAGAAATGTATGATGACTACCCTAGGATTGGTGTATTTTAATCCAAATAACTACCCTAGGATTAGTTCATTTTAATCCAAATGTAGTAATGAAAATACTAGTCATGGTTGCATCGGATCCAAACAACTTTTTTACAAATTATGCATTATAATAGAGGTTATATGCACCACATAATTGATCATATGAGCTATAGAATTTATTTGATGTGTTGCAAAAATTTTCAGATGCACTAAACAGAGTTAAACAAGGAATAGTCAATTGCACTGGGAGTTTTTGGTCGATGTGTTGAAACAGTCTTTAGATGTGCTATAGTTTTCGATGGATGTGCTGAAACAATCATCAAATTCACTAAAGTTTTCAATGGATGTGTAGTAAAATCTCTTGACCGCGCTAAAAGAAACATGCCAGAAGCCTGTACAGACACTTTTTAGAAAAATTGTTAAAACATGGGGTTAGAGGCCCCATGGTGGGCACCAAAATGTAAGTGTGGAATAATTAATAAATAAAAACTTCTCAATGAAAAATTATATGAAGAGAATTAACAATTAAACTAATTAAAATACAAGAAAACTCTTGAAAGCGTCTCATTATTCCCTATCTCCAAAGATTTATTAAATCACCAAGGGCTCTCAAATTTGGTAAGCACTATGATTGTTAAAATGCCAATTTAGAGAATGGGATGATTATGATTATGATGCTAAAGCTGTGTGATTCTATTTCTAAGTGCAATGATGAAATCCTTTTGATGTAAATGACATAAAATAGATAAATGAAACTACTGTAAACTATGATGAATCTAAATGGAATGCCATGATTATGATTCAACTGATTGCTATTGCTAAATGCTTGAATGCTTGATTGCTATTTCTATAGAGTAAGATTGCACAAAACTGAGATCCATTTCCTGCTTTAGAAGGTTGTATTTATAGATTCATGATAGCACATTTGTGAAGGGGCAGCACAACAAAGGTCTGGATTTGATTTGGAGGATTGAATGGTGAAGGATGAAGATGTTTGAGCTGGTCATGGGGATTGTTCCTCCCAGAAAAACATCTTTCCAGAGGATAGGAAGAATCAGAGGAAGGAGATTGACAAACTGATTTCCAATTTGTCTCCACAAATTTCCCATGAATGTCAGTTGAATTAAATTAGATGTTTTATATCTAATTTGATAGGTAAAATATGATGAGCTATAGAAATATGAATATATTTGAATATTTAGATTTATTCAAATTTAGGAAGAAATAAGATATTAAATTTAATAAAACAACTATAGAAGTCTATTTATTAAATTAAAAATGGAAGAAATGAATAATTAAATGAAACAAAGTATGTGAACTTGTTTATTTAATTAAGATGAAATAATGGAAGAATTAGAAGAATTAAAATGTAAACTATATAAATAAATATTTCTATTTATTCAATAGTAGAGGAATTTAAGGTTAATTAATTAAATAAATCGTATTTAATTAATTAAATTATCCAAACCTTTTTTAGGTGTATACAATAACATTTATAGAAACACCTAAATTAATCAATATATTTGGAATAAGAATATGAACAATATGTACTTGTATCATGGGACTCCCTAGATCTGAATATTTGGGAATTGAGATATTTTCTAACATAAGATCAACAAGTTGTCCAATAACTTGAATAATTTTTTGATCTTATTTCTTCTTTTTCTTTTGAGTACATGTAACTCTCAAACTATCTTTGTGTATATAGGAATATCCTTAATTTCCTACAAAAGAGGAATTTTAATATTGACATTCCTTAACTCATTAACAACATCAAGTTCAAGTTGAGGTATTTCCTTTTGTATTGGTGGGGACTGAAATTGATTAGGATACAAGGGAAAATTTGGTGGCATAGTTTTCTTATCTTGGATTTCTTCAAACTCTTCTTGTGAATTATCTACTTCAGTAATTGTAGGTCGCTAAAGGGATTTTCTTGACCTTAATTGTACTCCATTAATATCTAATGTATTAATAGGATAATTTGGATATCCTACCACCTCATCATCATAGGCAGGTTTTGTCACCTTATTGTTTGGATTTGGTGATGGTTGAGTAGGCATTAATGTTGCCTTTGGTGGTTGTGATGTATTGGATGGTGGATTATTAGATGTGGGTGGTATTGGTAGTAAAAATTATTGTGGTGGCTGGTATGGAGTGACCATAGGTAGTGTGGGATATGATGGATATTGTGAAAATTGTGGTGGTGATGTCCTCCATTCTTGTTTCCATGGTTGTGGAGCATGTTGGTATGGGTTTAGCCACTATGGATAAGGTGTAGGCTACTACCAACCTCCATACCATCCATATTGGTTCAAAAAAGGACTAGGTTGACTACGAGGCCCTATATTGTGAGTTGCATAAAAGTCATTCATCATTCTTGGGGGCATAGCTCTTAGAGGCCAAGGCCTTCTTTGAGCCATATAATAAACATGTTCTTCATTATATTCAACATTTACCATATCTACTAAAAGTCGTTGTAAGGAAATATTTCTACTAGCATCCTCTAAGGAAGAATTATTTGTTTTATTATAAGGAAATTCTTCTCCAGTATGTTTCTTATGATATATAGGATAGAAAATGACAAGTTCTTTTTCAACTTCTTCCTACTTTTTATGTGTATATAAGGTATCATTTTTTCTTCCCATATGACTTAAAAGATAATTTTTTAAGTCAAGTAATGTACCTAACTCATGCTTAGTGATACCTAGTGTACAACTTCCATAGAAGACATGCTTTCTAAGATATCCCCTTATAGATCATGTAGATCTTGATTCATTCCTATAAATATCATAAATTTCATTGAATCTTAATTTAGAAATATCTCCACCACCTATAAGATTCAAAACATCAATGTATTCATCATGAATTCCTCTAAGAAAAAGCACCTTAATAGCCTCACTATTTAATCATGTTTGTCTCACTCTCTGGAGGCTAAATGAAAATCATTCAAGGTAAGGCTTCCAAAGTCTCTTCTTCTCGTTATATCATATGGAAGAACTCATCTCAAACCTCCTTTATCTTGCAATATTCCTGATACTTTGTTAAGAATCTTTCCTCCACATCTTCCCATGTCCGAATAGTTTTTGGTCCTAAGCCCATAAACCATCGTAATGATGCATCCTTCAATGTAGTTGGAAACAACTTAAGCTTTTGAGCATCACTTTACTTGTCATGACTGTGACATAATACATCAAACTCAAATAAAAACATATTAGGATCTGAGCCATAGAAAGTTCTCTAAAAATTGGTAAGGAAGAATAAGGTATATTTTTCATAGGAGCTTATTTTGTAGGATGAGAAATAGGAAATTCAAAAGTAACAAGATTATTATTATCCAGAGCTTGATCATTGTTGTTTTCATTATTATTATTATCGACCATAATTTCAAATTCCCAAGGTGTATATAAAGATGAAAATAGCTTAGGGTGCTTATTTCCGAGAGGCTTACCACTTCAAAGCTTGTAAGATTCTTTAAATTATTTTGTAAGCTCAAGAGTGATAAATAAATATTTTGAGGTCTCAGGTAATTCTTGTTGTGTACTAGATGGTAATTCAAGATTGAACTCACCAACAATGGATTCAATCACACACTTCTCAAGATTGGGTTCAACTAGTTCCTTTTTTGATGGTTTGTTCACAAATAGTGGCTTTAATCCTTTTTTAAGTTTTCTTGTTTTACAAAGCTACTTCCTCCAGTTTATTTGAAAAATCTATCTTTTTCATCTCTAACACAACTGGTGCATCTATATGACTTAATGTAGCACAAACCAAGGATAAGTGCCTAGGAAAGTTCAACAATTGTGTAGACTTTCTCCTCGATGCACTAGTCCTAACTCAACTTACTAGGCTTCTAGGACTTTAATGCCTTCCCTTAATAACAATGTCAAAATGTTAGTAAAACCCTGAGAAGACTAATTCAAGATTGTGTCTACAATTCCAGTTCATAAATTTTAGCTTATACCTATGGAAATCAGGGGCGTAAACTTATGAAAGGTGTAACAACTATATGCCTAAGGGCTGTAGATAACAAGGTAAGTATAATGAAGTGCAGAGAAATCAAAACCTTAGAAAATAATATTTTAATACACATAATTAATCAAATACTAAATCTACATATTCTACTATAGGAATAGAGCAATAGGAACAAAGTGACAAGAACAAGGCGATAGGAACAAATAAGAAATTATTCCATTTTAACAACTACTTTTAAAGCATTAGATTTCCACACAAATACAAATCATTCTTGTATCAACAAAATACAATTTTGTAACACTTTAGATTTTCACTTATTAACAAAATCCCATTCATAATCATAGTATCCTTCCTAAAGAACTTAATTGAAATCACACCAACAATAATGCTTAAACAAACATAGTGAAAACTTCACCAACCTTCCTAAAGAGTGGTCCCTTCCTCTTGTTTTGTGAGGTGACTTAGAATGTTGCTATAATATGAGAGATCGAGATAATATTAAGTATGTTTATTCAAAAAGAGAGATAGGATGTCCACATCAAATAATAGTACATATATAGAGCGATACATGGCTAGTTTTTAGTTATGTTGGCCTACAACCCATAACTACGAAACAATTCTTGTTGATTTTTAAAGATAGAAATAAACAACTTTATAAAATAATCTATATTTACTACATAAAACTAAATTATGGGCCCTAGCCACAAATCTCTTATCATAACAAAAAGATTCTCAACGGTTTTCTTCACATTGCCCTCCTTTATGCCTAGCTACAAGAATTCTTGTTCATCCAATTTCAACCAATTAGATTAGGAATTCATAAACCAATAACCATAAGCATATTTTATCATTCTTCAAAACATATTAAATAACCTTCATTTTATATAGCTAATAAATGTCAAAATGGGAAATTAGGATGGAAATTGGGTAAATATAGTTGGCATGAAGAGGTATTTTGGGAAAAAAATGTAAACAAATTTTTAGTTTATCAATTCATGTGAGTTATAGATGGTAAAATAGAGGTAGAGAAGACTATAAGTACTACAGCTATATCTTAAATGCATATGTCTAAAGCACATATAGAGATATCAATCTTGAGTTTTTTTAATTTACCTAACATTTATTATTTAAGAAATATTTTATTGCAATTTCAAACAAATTAATTTAAAAGAATTATAGATACTAGTTTATTTAACAAAACATGTAGTTATTTACTATTTTATTTACTAAAGTGCATAGTTATTTCAGTAAAATTATTTTATAGAGTTATGAAATCTTTTTATGTCGCTCATATATTTTATTTGTTTTGTATTGCAATATTTTTATATATTGGTTGTTTAATAGTATCTTTGTTAACACATTCACACCAGTACATTCCACCTAGGTTGTCATTGTGATTATGCCTCTCAACATAAAGATATAATATAGTTTCAATAAGATCATTAACTTGGTAAATCTATATACCCATATGGGTTTTTCCTAAATTCAAGTTTATCTTTATGTATTTTCTTGTTTTGTGTCCTGCTATTTTTTTTAATCCCTCAATTTTCAAGCATTCAATGCTATTCCAAGTTGATTAAATTTATTAGGTCATATTATTACCAATGGTGAATAATATAACTTAAAAAATCCATTGTTGTTGTAACACAAGGATTATTAATCTAGATGCTTATGGATCAACCACAAACTTGTGCACATTTTCCTGATAGTGATATAATTATCTACAACAACTTCTACTACATTAATAAAGGACTATAAACTTTATAGGTTTGAAAGATGAATTTGTACCACCAACTCGATAGCGACAAACACCCACATCCTCCATTACAAATGAGACAAACCTAACATAAGGTTACACATAATTATATAGCAAGCTCTCTTGGCTTCAATGAAGCCCTCACATTTCTAGAGCTTCCATTGTACTTGTGTTTCTTTCTACATGAAAAATTGTTACAGTACACTTGCAACAATTCTAAGATAGACTAAATCCCCCTTTACTATATACATAAAGACAATATGTAATCTTTTAATAACCTCTCAAATATGAGACAATGAACAACCAAACAACATGGTGAAAGTTCAAATGCCAACATTTTAAATCTTACTCACTACCCACACAAGAACGTGTTACTACCCACACAAAGATGTGTTCATTACTTTATTAGTAAATCATTAATTAATTTATGACATATTCATTAGGGTCAATGGTAAGTTCACCGATGACAAATACATGTTCACTAACTAAATATTCAACAAATTATTATTCTTGCATTTTCTAAATACTTTTTAGGTTTACAACTATAAACAAATATATTTCAAAAGAGTCCTATATCTTCTCTAACTTGCACCAATCCTTATCACATTCTCTATTTACTAATTTGATGACAAATTCACTTATATATCTCAACCACATTTTTACAAACGAAAATGACATGACCCCAAAGCTTTATACGGCTATTCAATTCGATATTCCAAATCAATTATATATAATCCACTAAATGCTCATTACATTAAAATAATACTCGTAAAGAAGCACATAAACTTTCGTAAAAAACATTGACCCATGGTGAATTAAGTTAACACCATAACCATGACTAAAATGTATGCTAGACTACATGATTAAATAGTGTTCCTCCACTACCGAATCTCACCAAAAAAAAAAAACGTACAAATCATGGCAATACACCATGAACGGGTCAACCACGTCTTGAATAAAATATAAAATATGCATTTGCAATAGATAGGAAATGAATAGGGAGTCGACCGAAGCGTATGGCTATGCTTTGCCACGCCTTCCTTCATCCGAGGCCTCTCATCTCTCGCTTCTATTATTTGAAACTGCAATTCTACTCCCACTTCTCCAAATTAGTTTGGAGATCCCAGCCATGACTCTGAATCAACCTCCACTTTTACCCCCTTCCTTCATCGCATTTCGAGGCCGTCTCCTCCTATTGTTCACAATATTCATAGCATGGTTCGCTCATCTCTCCGTAGCTTATGGACACTTCCACTTCATCTGTGGTGAAGATGTTTTACATTACCCTTTCGGATGTAAGAATAGCGGCCTTGGGGACTTAAGCCTTCAGGTCGACTGTGATTATGGTCATAGAAGGCCAAAGCCTGTACTTGATATCAGTGGTAAGAAATACTACATACTGCATCACAAAGTCCATTACAACTTTAATTTCAACCAAATCATGGGAGGTACCATGACAATAATCGACAAGAAGCTAAAAGATAATTGCGATCCATCTTCCAATAACTACACGGAATTAAGGGCTAGCTCTCAATTTCATATTGCCGATACACACATAAACATAAGCCTAGGGGGCTGGTGCGCCACAGGATGGACAGACTTGCCGGATTATACGGCGAGCTTAAATTGTAACCCTGATTGGCACTACAATTTGACAACAGGCTTTAGTTGGTCTGAAGTATGTAAAGTACAAGTTGATTTACCGGTCAATAACTCAGGAGGACCTGTAGATGACCACCAAATTAGACATGAAGGTTTCCCAATTAAATGGAATGTCAGCGAACGTTGCAGAGATTGCCAGTCAAGTGGTGGGTTGTGTGGTTATAACATTAGTTCGATGCAGTTTCATTGCGGGTGCAGGCACAACATATATCCTGACATATGCCCTGCTGGTAAAATTCTTGCTTCCTATTTCTCCAAATTAATATACAAATCGTGAAATGTTGTTCTTTGTAAGATGAACAGAGTGAAAGTGTTAGATCTCTAAATTGGAATTGTTAAACTTAATATTGTGATACGATTTTCTTGAAATTGGATGTAGAAACTGTTACTTATAGAATTTGTGACTGAATCGTTGCAGACAAATACAAGAATAAGAGTTCCATTGTTCTACCTCTAGGTGAGTATACATATGTGTTCTCTTTAGTTCGCTTAAATTTTGTAGAAATTTATATGGACCCAAAAATGAATTTTGTTTCTTCTCTACAATCCATCTCAGAATAAACCAGTAATAATTCATTTATTTCTGCAATTGTTCTACAGGTTACTCCATTGCAGGCGTTGCCCTGGTAGCAGCAGGAGTACTATTTCTAATTTATATGAAGAAGAGGCCGTATCCAAGGCGGGGCCTCGCTGGAGATCTCGGAGATTATGAAAGAAATGAATTAGAAGCATGTCGGCAGCAGTATGTTAATTTGTCCATATTTTCTTATGAAGAACTTAAATGGGCAACAAATTTCTTCGATGAGAGAAACAAACTTGGAGATGGAGGGTTTGGGTCGGTGTATTTGGGCAAGCTTAAGAACGGACGCAGTGTGGCAGTAAAGAGGTTTTACCACCAAAATTGGAAGAGCGTCGAGCAGTTCATTAACGAGATACAGATATTCTCCTGTCTAAAACATCCAAATCTTGTGGACCTTTATGGGTGCAGCAGTCCAGAGAGTCCAGTGCTGCTGCTGGTTTATGAATTCGTGGCAAATGGGACCTTGGCCGATCATCTTCATGGGAGTCGAAGAACCCCAAAAGGTTTACCTTGGGAAACTCGTTTAAACATTGCCATAGAAACTGCTCAGGCTTTGGCGTTCCTGCATGGTTTACATCCACCCATATTACACAGAGATGTAAAATCCACCAATATTCTTCTAGATGAAAATTTCGAGGTAAAAGTCGCAGATTTGGGGCTTTCCAGGCTCTTGCCTGTAAATGTCTCGCACGTCACGACGACGCCGCAAGGGACGCCAGGCTACATAGACCCACATTATCATGAATGCTTTGAACTCACAGATAAGTCTGATGTTTACAGCTTTGGGGTCGTTTTAATGGAAATAATCTCTGCTAAAGTAGCTGTCGATACAAGCCGAAACAGAAATGAAATCATCCTCGCTATTATGGCATCAGACAAAATTAGAAGAGGAGTTTTGGATGAAATCTTGGATCCAGATTTGAAGATTGAAATGAAGCAGGAGGTAAAGCTCGTAGTTTCTGCAGTTGCCGAATTGGCGTTCAGATGTCTGGCAACAGACAGGGATGTTCGACCAGACATGATGGAAGCTGCAACTCGTCTTGAGGAAATAAAACAGCTTCAACGAAGTTTGGCTTAAGAACATCAAATATCGTTGACCAAAGAATCCACTGGTTGTTTAGATATTAAAGGGGTGAATTTTGCTAATATTATATTTTTGGATTTAGGCCAGATGCAAAATTACTAATAACTATGAAATCATTTTGTATTCAAGTATATATATTACAGTCAATAGAATTCATTTGCTAAGATTTGAAGTTTAATTAGTTTTATTTTATTATTCAAGTAATTTTTTTTTTTTCATGTTGTATTGATATATAAAATATTAAAAAATGTACTTGTTAGAGCATAATGAGAATAATAAGTTCATAAAAAAAAATTAGAAATTGATTCAAGTAGCAACAAGATGTACTCTTCTACACAATAATTTCTTCTAGTGGACCACGTGTCATGAGAAGACCTTCATAATTAGAACGAAAGGAATAACAAAAAAATCAGAAACTATTCTAAAACCTAGTACGCGTAGCAAAGATGATTATCCAAAACCATCTAAGAATATTTATGTGGTTAAAATAAAGAAACCCAAGTGCTCACTTACTAAAATTGAAATCCTTATAACCATCAACTAGAATTGGGTGGAAAAATTGGAGTGTAGACATAGCCAAAATACTCGATAGAAGTAAAACCAAGTGGACCCCTTGATTTTCGATGGATCAAGCTAAACTTTGATAGTTCATTGAAAGGTAACCTAGGTCTTAGGGGAGGGGGGGAGGGGGGGTTAATCATAGATTGTAAAGTCCATTTGATCTATGCTTATGTTGAGAATCTAGGGAGTCAAACTAATGACTTTGCTAAAGCCATGGCCACTTCAAGAGTCACAACCCTTGTTAGAGACATCGACACTACGAACCTAATGTTTGAAGGTGACTCCAAAATCATATTAGCCATGGTCAACATGGAGATAAAGGGTATTTAGTTGAGAATTTAAAATTTAATCACATATTTAGAGAAGGCAATACTTTACTAGATTCACTAACCAATTTGGGGGGAATTGTAAAAGGTTTAAAATATTGGCATATTGAGAGTACCCTCCCTCAAATGATTATAAATAGTCTCGATGAAGAAGTGAGGGATAATGATTGAGCCTCAACTGCTACCATTAAATTGTTAAACTGCTAACACAAATGGATTTAAGGAAAAATATATTAAGTTTCATGCCCAATCTATCTATATGTGCATAATAATAAACACCATTGGTTCTAAAACACAACCTACTAGAATAAGAGGGCGTTTTGAAAGAACAAAAAAATCTTGGCCTCTAATTTTTGCAATAGTATTGTTGTGTGTTTCTAAAGACCTAAAAATCTAGCCATGGGAGCAGACCTCAATATAGTTGAGCCCAAAAACTACAATAAAATAAAAAATAATGTGGAGGTGTGGGATATTTTTTGTATTAGAAATATCTCATGCTACCTTGAAGCCATCAATGATCATAATCCTATTTTATCTAAGGAATTTACCTCCACATGGAAAGCTAGTTTGGTTTTCATCATAAGCATCTCATTTAGAGTCTTATAGGACCTAATAACTTTGTTTTAGGGATCAAGATGAAGGGAGGAAAATTCAAAAGATGATCAAGAACCAATAACATGAGGAGATTAACAAATTCTTGAGGCCAAGATAGAAATTCAATAGAATCCAAAATGGCTTCAAAATAGGTGATCATCTTAGGTGTTGGAAAGATGTCACAAGGACCCTAATGTGCTATATTATGCTAGAAGGAGAATTTAAAAGGTTCTACTCTGTCAGTGGGCCCTTGGTCTACTAGTGAAGTTGAAAGGTTCAGAATGATCCCACCAGGGATCAAGTCTTGCTGAGTGCAAAGCCCCGACACCCAAAAAAAGGGATGAGGCTGGGATCGTGCCCTAGACGGATTTTGGCGGAGTGGATACCCCTCATTCCTTGGCACTAAGCTCAAGGGGACCCCCTCGGGGGTATCTCCAAAAAAAAAAGGTTCTACTCTTACTTATTTCCCATGTTAAATAACTTAAGACATGGCATTAAAATGAACTTTCCATTTTGGATTTACAGTTCCTTTGAGTCAATTGACAAGGTTTTAATGGGAAAAATGATTTCCCCATTCACCAAGGGCTTATATAATATTTATATAGATTTCAATTAAAGCTTAAACCCTTCCCATCTCTTTTATTGTTATAATTTATGATCCCTCTTTGGTCCCCCCATGAATGTTTTATGGTCCCTTCAAAAATTAAACCTAAGGTCTTACTGACTTGGAAAAGCATACCACCTAGTTGGTGAATATAATTATTTCCTCTTTGTCCTCACACTTTTCTTGTCCTCAAATTCATTTAGATAAGGAAAAAACATTGGCAGGGCTAGCTCTAGAACATCTAGCCACACTGATATATCTCCTAATAGTTTCAAGGAGACTCCTACAATCAACCCCATGGTTAAGCCAAAAAAGGATGGGTTACCTTGAGCCCCACCTCTTCCATGCCCCTTGATAAAGTAGACATCTCTTAAGTGGACCATTCTACTTCTAACACCCTTGAAAAAGTGGACCCCAAGTTCTATCTTATGGGAGGCTCTAAATCCCCAAACTTTAAAAGAACCTTTAAAAGAAAATTACTAGGATTGTTCTCTCATGAAGGAGAAATTGGGTAAACTATAAGAAAACCTCTAACTGCACAATGATGTTCTAAGATGAGTGCCCACCCAACAACTAACAACCAAGTAAATATACAAGATATAAACGAAAGCGCACAAATATACTGAAGGCTAGAAAAGTGGTAAGGTGGGAAAAGGAAGTTTGGAGGAGGTGGTAAAATTTGTTGCAAAGTTCAAAAATTGAGAGAATCTTGAATAGAGTATGGAGGAATTAAGAAAAAATCATCAAGAAATGAGAAATAACTTTAATGAAGCTATGACATTCAATAGAGAAATGGTTAAAAATTTCGCCACTATAATTTATGTCCTATAGCTTGAGCTTCAGGAAAAAAAAAAGGGGGGAAAGTGCTAGAAGGTCTAACCAACAGAACTAGGGATAAATACATAGAGAAAAAGGCCAATATTTTGAACGAAAAAATTTAATGACAAGGACAAAGGTTTTAAGTAGGTCTCCTTCATGGTGAAACTTGATTTATTAGAATTGAATGGCAAACAACTAGCAGTCTATAGAAGTTAGTAGATCACTAGCCTCTTTATCTTTTGTATTGTTCTATTATCGCGACTCTAAGTTGTCTACATATTGTGCTTTGTATTAATCTCTAGTCCTTTGTTTTAGACTATGTTTATGTTTGCTTCTTTGACTTTAGTCTCATTCCTCATAAGATTCAAACTATCTACCTTTATGACCTATTTGTCAAATAGTGTTCAAGCCCTTTAATCCCCCATTTTACTAATATCAAAACTAAGATACATACTCTTCTTAAATATCAAATATTCAATTTATAGTAATTTTACATCTCATCCATATCAAAAAGTTATGAATAATTATCCTATTTTTATTATAAAAAAATTATTTTTGATTGCTAAATCATTTGATGTTTAAGAATAACCAACAAAATGACAATATGGCTATATATATTTTAAGATTAGAGTTGATAAGATAACTAAACTTCAAATTGTTAAAGAATTTGAGAATTGGTTTATTAAAGAGAATATAAAAGATCTAAGGAGAGAGCTCATGCCATATTTGGAAGATACTTAAACTTGAAAAATGACTAATTAAGACGCTCAAGTACTATTGAATATGTGACTGATTAGTTTCCCCTCCCATTTCCAAAGATTTTTCCAAGGGGAACAAATCCGAAGACAGTTTAGAGGAGTTCCTCGAAAACCTCACTGAGGAAGCTTCCTTGTATTCTAGAATAGATGTCCCGCTCGTTGTCATTATTTTCCCGCCATTAAAGCGGATATTGTCTATCGCCGTGTCAATGCTCTCTCACAGGGGAAGTTTCGCCCGATGTGGGACCCACGCCGTGGTTGTTACGTTAGAAAAATCAAGAACAAATGTCCAAAACCTCGATGCCTGATACAATGCGGGCAATCGACTATTTCCAAATCATTATGCAGCTTGACTTGACTTCTTTTTTGTTTTTTTGGGGCCAATCGAGACGAAGACGAATTGACTCGGGAACAAGATTATTCATCGGATGCATTTTTTTAAACTAGCAAATCAATAATAATACAAAATTTAAAAATAAAGCTACAATTTTATAGTTTAAAACTATTCTCGTGATTTAAACTATTTCCATGATTTAAATTATTTCATGATTTAATAATTTTAAAATATTATTTATTTATTTTTCTGATTAGTCAAAATTAAATTATTTTATTTTTATATATACATTTATTCTATGGTATTAAATTATTGTTTTCAAAGTCTATTATTTTTATTTCATATTATTAATATGACAATGAATTTGCCACATTTACATGTGTCGAACTTCTTTCATTCAAGTCTTCAATGTAGATTGAATGGGGACAAATAGCCTAAACAGTTGTAACATGTTTAATATTATAACTGAAATTTAGTTTACAAAAAGTACTTATGGGGTAGGTAAATAGTTGGTAAAATATTTTATCCTTATTAAATATCTATTAAGTAGAAACATTGAATAAGATTCTATTGCATTGAGTAGGCGTGGTAACATTTTCCACGCTCAATACATAAGTACAAACATTGAGTGTTTTGGTAACATTTTCCATACTCAATAAATAGTACAAACATTGACTATCATGGTAACATTTTCTACTCTCAATAAACAAGTGTCATAAATAGACATGGTAACATTATACACACTCACTAAATAAGTGTTAGGTACAAATGTTGATTGCAATTATGTTGTGATGAGTGATAAATCTTCTTCTTCTTGTGATAAATCTTTTCCTTGAATAATTGCAAAGGCTACAATAAAGGTGGTACACAATATTTTGTCAGTAAAATAAGCTTCCATGTTTTTTTGTGTTATCTACAAATTTTTTGTTGCATCTACAAATGAATTATTTAATATATATAGTCTTTGTAAATGAATTACTTAATTTATAATATTGTAGACACTTAAATAGTTTTGATTGATATTATGCATCTGAATCTAATTATTAACATCATTTCATCTTAAATCACCTCTGACTAACTATTTAATTAAATAATCTATATTGTTTAATTAAATTCATCATTTTCTCCTATTAATCAAATAATTAATTTTATTGGATTAATTAATCCCCTTACTAATTTTCATCTCATTTAATTAAATAATACAAATCATTTAATTAAAACCCCTATATCTTCCCATTTAATTAAATAAATCTAATCAAATGTCATATTCTTCTAAGTCCCCTCACCCTCGTACGATAATTAATTCTGGATTTTAATTAACCTTAAACCACCTAATAATCTTCATTAGCCAATCCTCTAGATTTTAACCCCACCAAGGTTAAATAAACTTATGGTTTATTTTACTCCACTTGCACCAATAACTAATTTTCTCAAATTAATTAATTGCCTATTTTCTTCACAAGGGAATATTCTCAAGGAATATTCTAGGTAAGTGCACCAAGATGGTTCCCAAAAATGGGGCTTAAGTGGCCACTTTTTTTCTGAAATTAGGAAATACTGACATTGGACGTGAAATTGAGGATAGTTACACTCAAAATTTTGAGATGGAACAAAAACAAGGATCGAAGTGCTTCGATTCTACTTTCTAAACTACTATTTTTTTAAAAAAATGGTTGAGATTAAGGGGTTCAAAAGAGGGACATACACAAATTGGTGTTATTTTTGTTAGAAAAATATAACATAGCAACTCTTGTACAACCCGAGCACGGTAAAATTTTTTGTAGTATTTTTAAAATTGCTACGATCAAAAGTTAGCTAACAGTATCTAGTTGATGCATGATTTTTTTGATAATTTTTTAATGAATATTTATTTTTTTACTAATTTTCTAAGTGGGCACTTCCTAAAAAGAAGAATTTTGGCCGTGCTCCCCCTAAAAATTTTTGAAGGTAATTGATTTTTTTTAATTTTTCTTTTTTAAATTTGTAGAATGGAGTCTAGTTTCTAAAAATGTAATTTATTTGAAATTTTGATGAATGATTAATTTATAACAAAAAAAACACCAAACACTATTTTTTGGTGAAAAAGAGACATACAAACAAAATAAATTATGGATGAAAGGCTTAAATTATTAAAAGGAAAAAAATTATACTATTGGATAGCTACGAGAGAACCTAACATTACCCATGTGTTTGATTTTGTCGATATTGAACCAGATGCAATCTTGATGGTGAGCATGAACCTAATTATGTGAAAAAATTGTAGAATT
The DNA here is from genome assembly GCA_007258455.2 of Sequoia sempervirens. NCBI lineage: Eukaryota > Viridiplantae > Streptophyta > Pinopsida > Cupressales > Cupressaceae > Sequoia > Sequoia sempervirens. The sequence goes on from VDFB02322777.1 coordinate 57,339, forward strand.
TACAAAAACACGTATCTGGTCATTGGGAATGCCCTCCAAGCCTTTGGGTTGGTATTCCAAGGCAAATACCAATGATAAGACTCAGGGATTCCCAAAGAAAAATATAACAGAAGTGTGTTATTTCCTAGTTTTGACATTTTTTGCTTATCTGGGATACATATCAAGCGAGACATAACGCGCTCATGTTATGCCTTTGTTAATGTTAAATGCCACTCTATTGAATGTTTGTTGATATATTTGTATGTTTATATGTACATGTATGTTGGTGTGTCATGTATGTATGTATGTATGCCTATATGTATTAGTGCATGCATATTGTATGGATGTAGGATTTTAGGTACATATGTATTACGCTTGTAATATGTATTTATATATGTCTTTAGAGGGAGGGAGAATTTTAAGAGAGAGAGAGAGAGA
>VDFB02322778.1:0-14116 GCA_007258455.2 Sequoia sempervirens
GATTTTTGTAAAGCTTTGAGAGATAAAGGAATTGTGCCTACATTCTTAGAATATAAAAGAAGGAATCAAAGAGATGAAACAACATTTGAGAGTGGAAAGCTTATTAAGAAGAAAAGGAAAATTAGTAAGGTGGCTCTAGCTATTAGAATTGAAGAAAGAACCCCTAAAATTTCAAGACAGGAAACTCCCATGCAACCATCTGATAAAAAAAAAGATGTTGAAGCAGGTAAAGATAAGTGAAATGTACGACCTAAAGGTTCATCTTCCTCTACAACTAAGCCAAGAACTAAAGTGATTATTGATGAAGAGCTAGGAGTAACAGAAAATATTGGTGCACAAACTAGGTCAGCATCTCAAAGGGCTGCAACATTGTTTACTTCTCCTTTTGTTAATATGGCTAATATGAACAAGCATTGCGAGGAACTCCTATGGTTTTGGAAGAAATTTTTGAAGAATATGAAGCTAGAATTAAAGAACAGATGGAAAAATGGGGTGCTATGCAGGAGAAAGTGAAAGAAAAGAAATCTAAGGATAAACTTATGGCACAACCAGTGATAGAGTAAACTCAGGATATAGGGTCTAATCCTATAAACATTGAAGAAGAATAATTTATACAAGGAAAACTCAGAGGGTATGTGTAGGATCATGATGGGACAAAAGTAAGCAATTGCTGATGGGTATGTGGCTAAAGCACTTTTAACCCAAAATTACAAACAGCAAGGGTTTTTAAAGGCCATTCTCAACTTTCCACCAATATAAATTATGCCTTACTTTTGAATTTAATAAGTAATTATTACATTTTCTATTTGAATTATGAATTAAAGTTCTAATTGATAGGCTGATTAAAAAAAGGTCTATAGCTTCTCAAACGTATCACATTTTTTGAAACTCAAAACATGCATCACATTCTATGCTTTGCATACTATAGGATTAAGAAAAGAAAAAATGAATTTCATAAAGTTTTGACCAAATTAAGGTGGTTAGACATATGAGTTTTTATATTTTTTAAAATTTGTAATAAAAAATTCATAATTAATTATTTACTTGGAAAAATATTACAAAAAAAGTGCATCACATCAAGACATGAGTCCTCTAATTATATGTAAATCTATAAAAAAATATTATCATTTTATTGTGGTTAGAGTAGTCAGATAGACACCTACTTCTTATTTTTTCCTCGAAATTTAAGTACTACTACATTGAAATTTCAAATTTTCACCAAATAGATTTTTTTTTTAAATAAACCTAGTAGTGTAGAAACTACATTCATTTTACTACAAATTCTATTCTTACATATTTTTGAAATAATATAGATAACTTATTTAACTTTTTATGTCAAGTCACCTAACTCTCTTAAAAAGTGGTAAACTCTAATGTCCTTGGGATGGAAGCAGGGGAGATTGAGAAACATGACCCTCTTGATGAAATAATTGTTGAAGATCCTTTTGATTCCCAACATTCACTCGATAATATTCTAAATATTAACAAACAATCACATGTCTTCAGATGATCTAAGAAAGGCCATACTAAAGTTGAATTTGAAACTAAAAATGAGGAAGCTACACATGTTACATAAGTTAGAATTGAAGATGAGGAAAATTCCAATGTAGGAGAAAATGAAGAAGATAATTTTCGGGGAGATGATATTGAACATTTGGATAGATAGGAAAATGTAAGTCTTCAAACAGAGGAGACAGTTCCAAACCCTAGCAATCTTGAGTCTATTCTAGAAATTATTGAAGAAAGTCCTATTTCAGAGGATGTATCTGATAAAATTGAAGAAATTAGAGAGGAAGTTCTTGAGTCAAGCAGAAACCAGGAACAAATAAATGTTACAGAGGTACAACAAGATGATGGTACACCTAATTGGTTAATCAGGGAATTAGTTGCTCCCATGGAAGTAGAAGTATTACCTAGCTGAACCTAAATAGTTTTATATAGGAAGCAAATACTCCAAAACCTAGGCACAAAGAAAGAGAAAAACATGTCATGCAAAGAAATGCATATGGTAACATAACCATCCATATAGCTACTCCAATAGTTGATAAAGACAAACATGAAATAATGCCTAAGGAATATAAGATAACAAGTATTAATCTTGGAAACTCATCTTGGAGGCAAGAGTTAGATGAAATACAAGTAAATTTAGAAGCTACTATTGCGAGAGTGCAAAGATATAAAAAGAAGAAAAGAGAATTAAAAGAATGGGTTTTTATCTTGGAGCATTTTATTAAGCCATTAACCCTATTTGGTCAAGTACAAGCTAAATTTCCCCAACATCTAGTATTGATGTCACAAGAACAGGTGGGTGCAATCATAAAAATTCACCACAAAATGAATATATTTGAGGAATGGATTGAATATTGGGTAAAATAGGGGAAGAATGTATTACTGATGTAATAGGGAAGAAAAAGGAGGTATACCACCGGTTTGAGAAATCACAAATATTTGAAAATGAATGTAAATTTTTCCAAGAGCAAGTTATTGAAGAAAGGCGAAATATCAAAATTCTCATGCATACAGATATCCAAGCATTAATACAAGAAAATATAATGTCAACAAGAACTTACATTGTTATAAAAGTGGAAGAGGTAATTAAAATGGGAAGGTGAAATATTAATAATTGAAGGAGGCAATTAAAATGGGAAGGTGAAATGTTAATAGAGGTATTGTTAGGGAAGAATGTATTACTGATGTAATAGGGAAGAAAAAGGAGGTATACCACCGGTTTGAGAAATCACAAATATTTGAAAATGAATGTAAATTTTTCCAAGAGCAAGTTATTGAAGAAAGGCGAAATATCAAAATTCTCATGCATACAGATATCCAAGGATTAATACAAGAAAATATAATGTCAGAACAAGAAATTCCATTGTTATAAAAGTGGAAGAGGCAATTAAAATGGGAAGGTGAAATGTTAATACAGTGTATTGAAGGATTTGAAAAGGTCGCCTTTGAATGTAGAAAGTTGATTGATGGAAATCAAAGACTTATTGAAGTGTTAGCACATCAAGGATGTGATCCCAGAATTTAGGAAAGGAGAATAAAGAAGCTAAAGCATTCAAAGAATGGATTGAGAGGATAAACAAAGATCCTGCTCATATTTTAACACGAGAGTTCATTGATCAAATCATAGAGTGCAGAAACACTATAGCTAAGTATGAAGCAGATAAAGCGCAAAAAGATAGTATTATACTCCAGGTATCAAAGGATTATATTAGGCTCAAGCTCACTTGGAAAGCAGTACAAAGAATTTCAAAAGAACATATGCATCAAGTGTTAAATGCTTTCTGAGAACACTGGTTAAAAAGAAGTGAAGAAAGGATCCCAAAACCCGAGTCCTGAAAGATGAAGTGATGAAACTAATACCAGACACCGAAGGTGAAGGTGAAAGTTTTGTTTTGAAGTTTTGAGTTTACAGGTTGATCTAGTCCTAATGGATGTCCCTCATTCTAGTATTTCAAAAGAAGCTAATAGCCTTGATAGATACAAAGACCGACATGTTGGAGTACAAAGAGAAAGTGTTGCTACTAATGAAGTCAAAAGCTTTGACTTTTTCTAGAATATTCTAATGACAGTTGGCATTTGCCATGTGCTGCATTTTAATTTGTTATTTATAATTCTCTTGATAGAATTTTAAGTTGAACTCTCGGAGCCTTGTTCCTATAAAAGGCCATTTTATGTGTTATTTTCATTTTAAGTTTAGAATTTATGGATTTCAAAAGAGCATAAAATTTTCTAAGTTTTGTTCCTTTTCCCTATTTTATGGATCATTACGGAATAAAACTTTGTATGCACATAGACATTGATTAATATCAAACCTTATTAGATAGCTACCTATCTCAATATCTTTTGTAGCTAGTTTAATTAGTTCAACTAAACAAGACTATATGTTGTGTCGTTTAAGGGTGCATACAGAACCTACTCAGTGTCCAAAAAATTCCCCCTCTCTTCAAAAGCTTGCACCATTTTATATGTAGCTGTGAACAATTCTAGTGAAGTATAAAATGGTTTGCTCTATTTTAATTGACTCTTTGGGGCATGCATGGAGAATAACCAGGAGAACCTTTTAATTTTCAATATTTTTATGCTTTATTTTAGAGTAGATCCTTAAATTCTTGAAAATGTTCCAAAAAATAGATGAATGAATGGAATTTTATTGAAAATATTTAAGTTTTCTATAAAATTATTGAATGCTTAAAGATAAATCTACTTAAGTGATAGCAAAGGAAATTGATGACATTCATGAAGTATTATTTTAAATCTTTCCATTTCATGATGTTATTTTGTGAATGAAGTGGAAATTTTGTGTGGAATGTTTATGATTCTAAGCAAAGAATTCAATATTAACATAGCCCCTTTTAGTTTAACAACATCATCACATCAAACCTAAGAGCAAACCTAGTGCAACCATGACCTGGTTATCAAAGACTTAGGATTAAACTAAAGTCAATCTTTCTCTATTAAAGTAGAATCTCCCTTAGATTGTCTTGGTTCATATCTTTCAAGAAGAATAGTCCTCTTCGCGATCTTGTCTATGAAGGTATTATTCACCTTGTTCACGTGCAAGTAAAATCATCATCAACACTATCAAAACAAGATCACGCCCTACCCAATGCCTAGTTATATAATCTTGAATTCAGAAATATGATTCTAGAGAGGTCATTGATCAAGTTAGAAAATATTCATGCTAGTGTGGTCACCCACTTGGCTAAGGTTGATGAAATTCTAGAATTGGTAATGGGTTACAAGATGCCAACTCAAGAATTGGATCAAGAAGCGATGAAACGAGACTTTCACAAAAGAATGGAATGAGAGCTAGTGAATCTTTATCGACAAATTTTATGGATTTTGTTGTGTGGGATTTCTCAAAGTCAAAGCAGATGGTTAAAGAGGGAGATACATGTGTGAAGCACCATGAGGAAATGGTGAATGATTTGAATAGGATCTCCTTCTGTATCACCAAATCTAACTTCGCAGAATAGGATAAGCTCCAGACTATTATTGGGAAGGTTTTTATAATGCCTCATTGCAAAAGGAAGCTAGAAATCCCATCATAGAAGACAAATACTTGCTAAACTAGTCAAAAGACAAAACTATCTACAAAACAAAATAGGCTGAAGGATAAAATAGGGAAAAAGAAAAATAGCCCATTTTATATTGTAAATTTTGTACTCATATTGGATGATGTGAAAATCCAAAGTTAGAATCAATCTGAACCATTCATTGTAAATTAATCTTGACCATTCATTCTACTTTTTGAAAACTATAAATAGGGGAATCCTCTCATTTTCAAAGGGAGAGATGAGTTGTTGTGTAAAGGAACTCTACAACAATATATAAGAAAATATTGAAGTTTGATATTTCTTTGAGCTTGCTCATTTTGTTTGCATGATTCAACCTCCATATGTTTATTTCAACTTGTTCATTTACTATTTAAGTTTCATTTCAACTTGCTAGTTCATGAATAGCTTTAATGGTGACTATATGTTGTAGTATTTGATGTACTTCTAGCTCATACTTTTAGTGATTTATTGGTGATAAATTATTTTGTAAAGTTAGTCTGAGCTCCTTTATCTACTTCACTTAAGTCCAATTATATGTTCATGCTAAATAGGTGAATGCCACAGTCTGAAAATATGCAAAGAACCTTAGAAGATTGCACTAGTTTTGTTATACTGTAGATGATTCTTGGTTAAGAAAAACTCAATTTGAGAAGTTTTTTTATTGCAATATCTACCATTGTTTCTATTATTCCATAGATTTTTTAGATTTAAGACAACTTCTAAACCCTTAAACCTTTTACTCTTTCTTTAAAATTCAAATTAAAAATAAGCATCCAACATCACAAGAGTGCCATATTTGATGAACAAGATGAGTTTTAGACTACTATTATGAATTTGCAACTACTATTCATCATTTCCAAAACTTTGAAACTCAATTTACAAACTCGTAACTCCATGCTTTGTGACCCATAAAGGCCCCTTGTGATTACTAGAAAATCACACATCAACAACTGAGTTATTTTTGCATAGTCATGACTTGACATCCGAGAGACCTTGGGGTTTACAGATTATTACCTTTCAAGAGAGACATTGCACTTGTTTTTTTTCTATGTTGAGAAGTGCAAAAACACCCATAAACATTATTCTTCTTAAATTTATCCTTTGCATTTTTCTTACGGATTTTGTCCATTATTTCCTTATAGGTACCAAACCTTTCCACATTGGGATCCTTGGGTTTGTTGAGGATATTTATGACATAATAATTCACTTGCTTTTGTGATACCTCATGATGGAACCCTTATAAAAATTTTGGTTCCATTTTTAAACTCTATAAAATTAGGCCAATTTCAAGTTTCTAAACTTAGGGTTTTTCCCACTATTATTGCCTTGGGATTTTGTTGTTAAGATCTCTCCTAAAAACCCTTAAGTCTTAGTGCTTATCAATGTTATGATCCATCGTTGACTCCCTATTTCCTATCCTGGGTCAGGTTAAAACATATTGAACCATTGAAGCCCGTGAAATTATCAGCCCCTTGTACCTAGGTGAGAAATACTTATTTAATATAAGGTTGATTGATGGACTTTACATCCTTTGAAATATTATGGTTTAAGTCTAGAGATGCCTTTTGGTATGTGCAGGATCATGATGGGCCAAAAGTGGCAATATGATGGGTATGTGGTCATTTACTTTTTAACCAAAATTGATGAAATAAAAGGGTTTTAAAGGAGATTCTCATCTTTCCACCAATATAAATTATGCCTACTTTGAATTTAATAAGTAATTATTATTCATTTTCTATTCAAATTACAACTAAAGTCCCACATTGAGACCCATTGAAAAACATCTATAGCTTTCAAATGGTATCACAATTTTGAATCCAAAACATTGTCACATTCTATGCTTCACATACCATAAGATTAAAAAAAGAAAATTTGAATTTTATGAATTTTGACCAAGTTAAGGTGGTCGACATATGAGTTTTTTATTTTAAATTTTGTAATAAAAAATTCATAAATTAATTATTTACTTGGAAAAAATTACAAAAAAATATGCATCACATCGAAATGAGTCCTCTACTTATATCTAAAATCTTATAAAAAAATAATTATCATTTTGTCGTGGTTAGGTGGCCGACATATACCTACCTATTTTTTCCATGAAATTTAAGTACTACTACATTGAAATTTCAAATTTTCACCAAATAGATTATTTTTTAAAATAAACCTAGTAGTTTAGAAACTACATTCAATTTGCTACGTAATTCTATTCTTACATATTTTGAAATAATATAGATAACTTATTGAAATTTTATGTCAAGTTTCCTAACTCGATTTTTCTAAGTTTTTGCCACTTCTATACCCTTTTTTCCATGATGATCTTGTACATACCCTTTATACATTGTCCCAAGTGGTTCCCTTTCTTAATGCAACTTGTGAGCACATGCAAATTATTTCACTTAATTCTTCCACCACTTTTTCCATCACTCATCATGGATGGCTTTGAGAAATTTGACTCATATCAATGAAGTGATGTGAGTTTCTTTGTATCCTAGAGGTTTCAACCATCGCTAATTTTTCTTGAGTTTTGAGTGTTGAAATAGCCGATGTGTGATGACCTCAAGGCTCTTTTTATTTCTTTCCATCACTCATCACAGATAGTTGTGCACTTGTCTTGTTCAAATTGGTGATGAGCAATGAGGTCCCTAATACTTTTCAGCTACCACTATTTTGAAATGGGTGAATGAGTGATATTTTTGTGTTAATGATTTTGAGTGAAGATGCACGTGCCTGATTTGGTTCCATCGTTACTTTTCATCCGTCACTGATGAGGTCAAGAATTTCAAACATAAATCAATGACGTGTGATGTAAGGTGAAGATTGCTAAAGGAAGATAGTGATCAAATGGTCAATATTTCATTGTTCTAGTGCTCTCATCATTGATTGAACTCTAAAAAGGTAAGGAAAATCCACGACAGGCGATGGGATACTTTAGGGAATATTCCCTTTAATGCCAGCTCTTTGTACTTCGCTGATGTAAATGAAAGGCATGGGCCAGGATGGTGATGCATGATGACTGTGAGATTAGAGATGAATAATGAAATTAAGGGTTAACGTGGTGAATTTTTGAGGTGGTATCACCATTTTTGAGGAACAAGTTGTAAAAGCCAAAATTGATGCTTGAATATTGCCATTGATGGTGTTTTAAATCCAAAAAGATTGATGATCTAGATTCAAAGCTGATTGGCTAAGTTTCCAGCTCACTCACATGAAGTTCTCCTTTATCATTAATTTCTACAGGATCCTAATTGTCTACTTAGTGTGGATTTCCTACCATTTTTTCTCACTATTTGTAGTCTTCAATAATTGAGAAGTGTGAGCCAAGGAGGAAGTGTGCGAGTGTTAGACTCTTAATTGCAAAGGTATTTCAATGTTTATCCTAGGTAAGTTGATATGAGCTCTATTTAAATAATGCATTAGTTGGTTTGAGAGTTTTATTTTTCTAGGATAGTGAGATTTTTGATTGTCTATAATTGTCACCAGGGCTAGTCAAAATTGTCTAGGTTTAAGGTTTTTATTTTTTGTATATTCAATTTAAGAGCTTAGGTCAGCGAGTCTCTTCAAAATTGTGATTTTCTAGTTCTTACCCTATGTTCTATAAGAATGGGTAAGTCGAGTGTGTCTATTCAACCAATTAGGAGGTCCATGAGGCTTAGTGTGTTTAAATTTCAAGAGGATGTATCTAAATCTAAAGGAGAAATACTCGAAGCCTCTACAACACTGAAGGACATGAAGAGGGCTCGTGGTAAAAATAAGAAAGGTGGTGTCAGGAGAACTTATAATTTGAGGAGCAGGGTTGCTTCAGAAGAATTGGTTAGGTTTAAAGGGAAGGAATCATTTGAGCCTATGAAGAAAGAAAAGAAGATGAATAAGTACCATAAAGCTTATCTGGGAAAGCACAACTCTCTCGTTGAAGTTTCAGACAACCCTTCAGGTGATGGAGGAGATACTAACCTAGAGTATGTTAATTGCATTCTTTCTCTGGTACCATACAAATATTCTGATGAGGGAGGAGTAGTTGCTCCTCTAGTTTTAGCATGAACACGAAGCGAGTGAGCATACTCTAATGCTAATGAATTAGAGTAGCATCTTGGCCTTGTTTTTTTTTTTATGACACCATTTCCATTGCAAAAAAGTCATCCTCTTCAGCATGTCTTTCATTTTTTGTCTTTAGTGCTGACGTGGAAATATTTTGGCTAGTGTGAGGGGGATTTTGGTGTGTATATAAGTTTTTTCCTTGATTATTGATGGAGAATATTCTTTAGTTGATGTGGATAAGGGATTTTGGTGTTTCTACAGTAATGAATGACACCTTTTGGAAGGTTGGCTAGTCTGCTTTAACCGCCTATGTGGGGTTTTGTATTTTCCTTTCCCTTGTTCTAAAATGATTAAGTGTAACCACCTGGAAGATCTCTAAACCTGAAATGAAATGTATGCCACATGAAATGTAATTGAAATAGTAATTCAACCTAAAGCTTGTTGCTCCCATTCTTCTATAAATGGGATATAAGGGCCGATTACTAGGAGTTCAATTTTTGGATCTCAAAATGGTCTAAGTGGGAAAACTAAGCTCATGAAGGAGCAAATTTTAAATTCATGCATAGATGAATAGGTTAGTAAGGAGTCTATGTTATGATATTTTTTGTAATGATCTCAAATATTTTTATCATAGCAATAGTTTATAAATGAAAATGATAGTTCAAAGGCACATTCTCTCCTATGTAATTTTCTTCCAAATTATAAATGAAATGGTTAATGATCTTTTCATTTATCTTCAATTGTTTTAATTAAATGGGTGAATTGTTTTTTGCTTCGATTCAAAGAATTGATTAAATGCTAAAATGGGATCACAGATTTGTAAGGAAAGAGCATAATATTGATAAGTAATGTTTTAGGCATAATGAGTTGAATACTGTAATGCGGTATATCAATAGTCCATTAATTATTGATACACATTTTATGAGGTATTACTAGTTATTATGAATATGACTTCGTTACCCAAAGACAAGGCATTGGCCTTTTCATTTGAATATCTTGAAGATGAATGAGTTAGGCTTGCACTTGACCAAGGGCTTAAAATGAGAATGAAAATCACCTAAAACACCTTCAATTACATTATATCAATCTGAAGTACTATCTTATTCCTTGAAATAGATAGTAATTCGTTTAAATATCAGCCAAATCTTTGATGAATGTTATCTATTTGTGCTTTATAGGAATTTTATTTGTGTGTAGAGATGTTCTTGATAAAATGAATATCATATGAACATAAAAGGGATTACCCTCCTAGGTTTCACAAAGCTTGAACTGAAGAAGTAAGGGCCTAATAATCATTACTTGTGTGTTGGCCAATCCTTACCCTTGCTAATTATTGAATTCTGGAAAATTAATAAGTGGTAAGATTAAGTTTGGTTCCAAAAAAATAACCAACCAACACCTCATATGAGAGCTTAGGGATCCATGTTGTTCGTGATTCCATCACCTACATATAGGTATAGTCTTTATCTATAAAAAATGTGACTATGTTAATATTCTACTTGTAGTAGCAAAAAGGTATCCCTTTTACTCACTTAATTTGAGAATAATTAATATTAAAATGAGCCTAATGTTACCTTGATTTAGTGTTGTAATTTGTTTTACACATTCACATTAAGTTTAGGGCCCTTCTAAACTAAATGGACCTAATTGTGTCTTATTTAGGGTGTTGTAAAGTGTATCTTTACACTTTCACACTAATCTAGGGATTTATTAATTAATTTGGCTTCTTCATGCTCTAATTGGTCCTATTTTACATCCACAAACCTTATTTAATGCATTTTCTTGAGGATAATCCCAACATTTAACAAATGAAAAATCATAATTTAATGTTTTTGGTTGTGTTCCAAATCTGGTGATCTAGGACTCATACGCCACCTTGGGCATATGGGTCCCACTTAGGTCTTGGGACTTGATTTTAAATTGGACATTGAACAAGACACTCCAAGAAATTTGTGTGTCAGGTTTTAGCCACTAGGACTCATATGCCCCAACCCGCTTTAACTTGGACTTATTTTAAATCAAATTCTTGCCAAGATTTTATTATCCTAGATCTGATGTTGAATTGTAGTGTTGTAATTTTGGGAAATTGGGAATAAACAAGTATAAATACAAAGTTATTTCATCGTTTCAATATCTAACAAGCTAAAATTTCATGAGGAATCAAGAGTACTTTCACAAGAGAATTCAAGAGAATTTCTAAGGCATTCAAGGGAAGATTTATAGAAGATTATTGCAGCAATCAACATCCATTATCATGTCATTTGAGGCTTGATGCGTCATGCATGTGGTTTTGAGCTAATGTTGTGATGTATTGTTCAAGATCAATTCAAGTATTTGAAGGCATTATCTTTCATCAAGAATCATTCAATCAATATCTACATCCATTGAGGCCACTTCATCCATGTTTGTAGATCTACAAGGTTTTAAACAAGGTTCTATTGTTTCATCCTATGTTTCATTTTATTCATGCTTCATTTCTCATTAAGGTTGGATTACCAAAATGGGGTTTGACCAAGGAAAACCCCTATTCCCTAACAAAAAAGCATTTTTCTACATCTCTTTGTATGTTGTACATTTATAGGTTGAAGAAAAAGTGGATTTGAAGCCTTCAAAAGTACCAAAATTGCAAAGTTGCTAAAGTTGTTGAAGTTGTAATAAGAAGTTGTCAAGGTTCATGAAAACTCAAATCTAGAGCAAGATATCTAGTTTATTCACATGTAATTAGTGGGAAAGTTCTTATTTAATCCATCCTTAGGGGAACATAAGTTTTAGTTCAAAATTTTTCTCATAGGACATTTTTCACTTTTTTGGGACACTTTGCAATTGTCTAGGCGTATAAGTCCTAGTACACCCTTTTTGCCAATTTTTAGTGGATTTTGATTAGTCACTAGGAGACTCCAATTTCTGCCCAAAAACCCTAGAATATGACTAAATCACCCAGCTTGGCATATGAGTCCCAATGCACTTCAAAATAATAATTTTTCAGAGTTGTAGACCTTGCTTTGGCTCCATCATTCTTCTAGATACTTCAGTATTTTATTCAACTTTGTTCATCTTGTTTCATGCCTTCAAATTCCTAGGCCATGTAGTGGATTTGCATAGTGCATTCAATTTCTTCTTTTAAAGCACTTTTTAATGGTGAACCCCCATCTAATCACACCTAATGAAACCCCCTTGTAGTTTTACTTCCCTTAGTTGAGTCACTTGGTTGAGGGATCTTTGTTTCCTAATGAACTAGGAGTGAAATAGGTCCCCAAAGTTGTCCATCTCCTAAAATTTGGACACACCTTATTTTCCCTTGGTTCACTACTTTACAAACTCATAGTGAATTCGCTTTTGAAGAAGCCCTGACATGCAACTTAGTATAGGTTTATTTTTATAAGAATTGATGAGTATGCATTTTCATTTGTATAGTTACTGGTATGTACAATTTCCATTCTTTTCCTTTCAACCTTAGTAGCTCATTGAAGAAATAGAGAGCTAGGCATATTAGGAGTGTTCAATAGAAGAAATTATAGCGGGGGGTCTTTATCTTCTGTAGATTCTCTATGAGAGAATGTACTTGAATACTTGTCTTGGATTTTTGAAGTCTTTATATCTCTAATACAATTGAATCCACTTCAAACCTATAACAGGTCTACAAGAAGGAAAAGGGGACAAGGGTTGTGTCATATAGGGGCTTACCTTAGTCAATAGCTATTTTAATGTTTCTAAATCCATTTAGATCTACATTTTTTGTTGGACTGAATTCATTTGGCTCATCACATACAAGGAGAAATTGAAGGTTGCTTGAAGATCCTGCAAGTGTTAGTTTTCATAATAACAAAAAGAGATAACTATGAAACATCTTACAATGGGACTTCAAAGGAGAGGGAAAAGTTACATGAAGAAGTAGCTGCTATGTGTAGTAACTAGGAAAAAAATATAAAGTTCTTACAAGAGATCATTGATTACAACAAGGAAATGATGAAAAATATTGTAGTTTACATTTAGGTGTTCCAAAAAGAGTTCCACAATTGCCATGGTAAGAGGGTTGCGGAGGTTTTTCATGAAGCTACAATGTCAAAGAATAAGGGAAAAAGAGTTGATCGTTAAACTATTCCCCATGTGGGATTTAATGGTTACTCCCCAACACCCCCAAGAAAAGTTTCTAGACAAAAATATCTTCCACAAGAGAGAGAATGGAAAGAAATCTTTCTTCAAAAATGCAAGATTGAATATTGGTTGAATATACAAATGTACATGAGATGCCTTTCTTATAAAGGCAAGGTAGAGTGATAGGATTATACAAGATCATGACAAGTGTCTTAATATTATAACATGTGACTGTGGAACCCTAAATCTATGTACCTACAAAACAAGGAGATTGAACACCTCAAGTTAGATATTGCAAGCATAAACAAGGATTCCCCATGGAATCCATTTACAATTCAAACTAGGAATGAAAATATGCAAGAACACAATACAAAAGATAAAACAAAGATGAAATCCTAATTTAAATAGAAAACACTTGATCCCATGGGGGAATTGGTGCCAATTTGATGTGGAAATTTGGCCCTTTCCCAATTCCTATGATTGCAAGCTTCAAATGTAGACTTGATGAAGAAATGTGATCCACTTTTGATGATGAATGATGAAGACTCCAAGCCAAATCTGCAAAAGAACCTAGCTAAGAACTCAATGGTGTGAAACTTGATAGATATTTGAGCATGGTAACTTTACTCAAATTGTGGATGATAAAATGAGGAGAGGAGCTCTTCATTTATAGGATTTCAAGATGGATGAACGCCCAAATTTGAGCAATGTGGGACTAAATTTTCATCCAATGATATGGTGCCACTTGTCAAGCTATGAATGGATGATGGTTGTGCAAGATTTTGGGTTTGTGCCAATAAATGCCAATATTTGAAATTCAAATTTGTTGAAATGACATGTAAGAGGGAAGGGGAAAATGCAATAAATGCCACTTGGCTCAAGGCAAATGACATGTAAGAGATCTTAAATGCCTTGTTGGA
>VDFB02322779.1:0-75983 GCA_007258455.2 Sequoia sempervirens
GGTGGTAAAGGTTTAATTGTTTAGGAATATGACTGAGTGGAAGTTGAATCATATTCTTGTTTAACAATTTAAACATGATCACATGGAGAATCAAACAACTATGAAAATTTCCCCTACTATCTCATGGCTAAAAATTTATATCTAGAGTTATGTTTACAGTAGTTACTTCTGTCTCAATATTATGAGCAGTTTGACATGAATGTTTATCAAGTAATGAATATTTTCTTTTTCTTTTTAAATGATTGATAGTTGTTTTGAGGAATGACTTATATGATTGACCAATAGGAGCCTATGAAGGGGTACCTTCATACCAACTAATCGATATTCGATAATCATGAAGGGTTATACAAAAACGTGTTAAGGATGGATATTTCATTAGCAATTTCTTATCTTGAATATTAGGTTGTAAGTTACCTATAAACACCCTTTGAATGTCAACATCTTGAATACTATAGGAGAATTTCAAATAAAGGGATTAGTATCATTTCATAAAGTTTTTTATTTTCTCTTTAGGTCCTTGATTACAATGAACTAAATTTGTTAATGTAACTTGAGGACTGATGTTCACTTGAAAGTGTTGGAGGAAATCATTAATGAGTTGTGTAAAGGAGGTAATTGATTGTTTGACAATGAACAAAACCAATCCAAGGCCATATCTTTCAATGATCTAGAAAAGAGTTTCACTATGAGTGAATCTTCAAAAATAAAGTCTCTACACAAGGTAGTAAAAACTAACAAATGGTTATTAGGATATTTTTTACCATTGTACTTTCCAAAGCGAGGTATTTCAATGTTTTGTAGTATAGGTGTATTTAAAATAGTGAACATTAATGAACTATGTGTAAGGTATTTTGGATGTTTACTATTGGTTTGATTTTGGTTTAAGTTTGAAATTTGTTGTTGTAATAATCTCATGCTTTAAATAAAAAAGTTGATTTATCACAAAATCATTGGGCCACATGTTGTGAGAGTTTTTCAAGTATGGTGAACTAGTATGGAGGAATGGTGGGATATTATATTTCATGTTTAGGAGGGGTGATGAATATGAAGGTGTTATAGGTGAAGGGACAAAACTATTATAATTTCCACTAGAAATTCCTAAGCTTGAGTTTAAACCATTGTTATATTCCATCATTGATGCTATGATTGGAGGTGTAAAGTTGGGAATAGAAGGCATTATTGTGGGAGAGGAAACTTATTTTCCAAAAGGATTTTGAGCATTAGTCAAAAATTTCGTGAAACTAGCTACCAAAGGAATATTAGAATCTACTATATTAGCTAGGCTACGTAACACTTCTATCCCTTCCTAATCATTTACCAACTTCCCAATGCTATCCAAAAGAGGGATTGCTTCTCCATCCAAAGGTTCAATGCTTAAGAATTGTTGAATTCATTGTAGGTCTTTATCCAATTATTCTAGATTATCATTGGGGACCTTAGAAATAACATATGCCAAGTCCACATAAATGTTAGGTTACAAAAAAGACATGGGTAATGTAGGACTAGGGAGGGAATATAAGATGGATTGGGTAGACATTATACGTTGAGTGAAAGAGTTATAAGAATCAAGCTCAACATTGGCTATGATTGCAACATAGGAAGCCATAAGTCTACAACTACATCTCACGTGGGTATTAGTGAAGTGACACAAGGTCATGAAGCTCATAAATTTTCTACAAGATTCAAAACAATTTAATGCTAATGCCTGATTAAATATAAAAACAAATCAATCTAATTAAAATCAGACAATATAAATGAAAATAGTATAAAAATACCCTAGTTTTTTTTTAAAATCCAACAAAAACCCTAGTTTTTAACAAAATTAATAAAATTCTCTAATTTTTAATCCAAATACATAAAAAACACTATTTTTAAGTGAAAATCCATTGCAAACATTCAATTTTCATCAAAATCCATTGCAAACATTCAATTTTCATCAAAATCCATGCTAAATTCAACTTTTTCATAAAAAATCTACCAAAAACCCTATTTTGAAAAAAATCAACTAAAATTAAACAAATCTAATTGAAATTTTGATTAGAGCAAATAAAAAATCAAGAATTTTACCTGTTGGAGATGGATTTCAAATCGGATATCTGATTTGCGCTTTCCACTGTGCGCCCGCCGCGGTTGAGCCGAATGCAAATGTGAAAATGAGTTTTGGTCGCCCGAAATTTTATATATATATATATATATGTCAACAAAATCGGATATCCGATTTGGATTGGATATCCGATTCTTAAATCTAAGTTTTTGCTCTACCTCGGTAGTCACCCGAGCCCCAAAAATCAACTCAGCATTTTCGCGTTTTTGAGTCGTAGAAACACGTATTTTTTTCTTCATTGCCACTTTTTGGCATACCATGATCCTGCACATGCCCTAACCCAAATGGAATTGTTCCTCCAGTTGGCCTTCATGAACACTCGAAAACATAGGTTACCCTGCCTGATTGAGCCCGTAGGTGAAAATTGGGTAACACTTATTATTTCTTTGTTATATTTCAAATGATGCAATAACTAGGTATTTATATGCAATTGTTCTAATAACTTTGAATGTTAAAATACTGCCAACAACATATTAAAATTGGTCCCCGACAAGATAGGGGGACCCATACGCCCATGGGTGTATGGGTCCTAGCCCTATATTTTTAGGAAATTTAGTGTCGGGATCATAAAACGGTAAAAATAGATCTTGGAATGCATAATTTAGGAAATTAGGGGCTTAATTAGGTCCCATATATTAAGGGGGACTATTGTGACCTTTTCACACATCGCCATTCAAAATGGGGACCCCCAATTTTGCTCCATTTCTTTTGGCTTTGGTTCTCTCTCTCTCTCTCTCTCTCTCTCTCTCTCTCTCTCTTCTTCTATTGTCTGCCTTTCCGGGGATGTACCCGTTTGTGAGCTTAAATGTAAAATTTGGCTAAGTCTAAGAATTAGGGTTTGTATTTCTTTGGTCAATATGAGGTCGAATGAAGTGAATAGATTGAAAACAGAGACTAACATTGCAATTAGTGTGCTTCCAGCAAGTTTCCACTGAAGTTTCATCAAATTTTGACAACTTACAATTTTTAGTAAGTGTGCAATTTAGGGTGTTCTCTCAACACTTTTGAAGTTTTAACAGTCACACTGCATCCAGGACACATCAAGCTGCTCACTGGAAAAATTTGAGCTAAAACAGACAACTTGCTATTTTTAGCAGTTTAGCTTCTGAAGCAAATTTTAGGGTTTATATGCAGAGGTCTTCAACGCATGTCTAGAGATTCTTTCTGGGTTTTCTGAAACCTACGCAACAGTATGACATGCAAAGTGAGATAATGACTTTTAGTATTCAGCCTTCAAAGGCTATTTTTAGTGTTTGCATGTCAGGGTTTTCTTTGCATATCTAATGATTTTTGCTGGGTTTTTCAAGAGCTTCGTAGTGGTGTGATATGCAAAGCAGGATGATCAGTATTCAGTGACTTACTATTTTTAGCAGTTCCATTCCGGCAGCTGCCCAGCACATCGAAATCAGAAACAGGGCGAAGTGCAACTGAAATGAGGTCAAATGAAGGTCGTTTAATATACATGCAAGTCAAATTAGGGTTTCCAGCTTTGGGACCCAAAAAGAGGGGTAAAAAGTTAGAATTTCTGAAAACCGGTGTATCCCACTGCGATCAGCATCTTCCAAGCTACTCACTGGTAAAATTTGAAGGCAAATGGAGCACTTACTATTTATAGTAAGGCATTTAAGAAACTGGCTAAAAATAGTAAACTAGCAGCAGGCACTAGTGTCAACAGGCAGGTCACCCAATGAGGAGCACGTCATTCAAATTTCAAGTCAAACGAAGTTGGGGAAGTCTTAGAAACAGGCAGTTACTATAAATAGTAAACCACCTTCAGAAATGGGCTAAAAATAGCAGGTCAGCTCAGGATGGCAGTGTGAACGGGCTAAGTAGGTCGTGAGGATCCAGTGGTTAAAATTTTGAATCAATCTGAGCTTCAGAGATGTGAAAATCAAAGGACTTACTATTTTTAGTAAGTATTGGATAAACAGGCAGAAGCGGATGAAAAAGTTGCTAAGTGTTGAAGTTCATCCTTCACCACCCTTCAAATGCGCCCTCATCCTCAGCTAGCTGGCAAATGAAAAAAATTCTAAGTCTGAAGATTCATCCTCCTACCTAGGTGAAATGTGCCCTCTTCACAAGCATGAGATAAAAATTTTCTAAGGCATAAGTCTCGTCCTGCAGGTACCCTGAAATGCACCCATGCAAGGTGGTGAAAGTTGAAAAAAAAAATTCTAAGTCACAAATTTTCATCCCTCTCTACATGCTAAATGCACCCATATCAAGTAGGGTCAAAGAGTCAAAGGAAGGAATTCAAGGGGCGTTGAAAGTTTCATCCTTTACCCCATGTGAAATGCGCCCAACTTGGCCTAGAAAAGACAAAATTTAAAATCTCTCTCACCCCCTCAAATGCGCCAAGTTTAGACGAAAGTCAAAAGTCAAAGCATTGGCAAGTGTTTCGTCCTTCTACACATGCAATATGCGCCCATCCTCCATGACATAGGAAATGCGCCCAAGTTCACAAGTAATCCAAGGTGGTCAAAGGCGTTGAAGACTTTCATCTTCTTGGACATGCAATATGCGCCCAAATCAAGGTATGTGAAGACAAAATACCAAGGGCGTTGGAAAATGTTTCATCCCTCACTAAATGCAAAATGCGCCCATCCTCCTCTATGTCTCAAATGCGCCCATATGCAATGAGGAGTCAAAGGAGGTCAAAGATGTTAAAATGTTAATCCTTCACCACGTGTGAAATGTGCCAAGGTAAGGTAAAGGTGGTGAAAATATTGCTAGGCGTTGGAAATACTAAGCCTATGAGGTGATGTGAATAATAAATATGTTGGACATTGAAATCAAAGATATCCTTCATGATATACTAGATGCACTCAAGGCAATAAAGAAAAATTTTCTAAGTGAGTTGATAAAATTTCCCCACTGGCAGAGTGATTGAAGTTGAAATTTTTCTAAGGCAAAAGTGTGAAATGTGCTAAGTGATTTTAAATTTTTCTAAGGCACAAAATTTTCTTCCTTAGGAAAAATACGCCTAGACTTGGAGTGATGAAATTTCTTGAGATATGAATAAAATTGCCAGAGGAGAAGTCAGTGGATGCCAGCTTCACAGGATTGATTGAAGTTTTCAAGTCAGAGCAACAAGATACTCATAGGAACAAAGAACTGGATTAAATTTGTTGAAGATAATTTTCTTTTAAGGTTCAAAATTGAAGAAAAATTAAATGAACCTGTTCATTGTATACCCATGAATTCGACACGTCCTGAAGAAAATTTTCTTTTGGGTATTGAAGATCTTCGACAAGGAGTGGATTTCAAAGTCCTCTGCACTTCACTAAGGCTTTCAGATGGAGAATTTGATCGGCACTTGAATTATGGAATTTTCCTAAGGAAAATTTAAAATTTTCTAAGGCAAAGTGAGTAAAATGTGTTTTTGAAAATAAAGTGCTTTAGACAATGAATTTGAAATGGATTGCCTAGGAGATTTTGCTCAAATTCTCCGTGAGATGAATCTTTCAGAGCGTCAGAGGTGAATAAAATTAAAAGTTGAATAACAAAGCTTCGGCTGGTGAATGAAATTTGTTAAAGAGTGAATTTAAAGTATATATTTTTGAAAGTAAATTAAAAAATGTACGCCAGTCAAGTTGAAGTTCTAGAAGGTCAAGATTCCAGGCGTCAGGTTGTAAATTTTAATGATTAGATATAATGCACAAAAAATTAATTCAAAAATCAAACACAACAACACAACAGATACCCTGGGAAAACCCTCCTCTTGAGGGAGAAAAACCCAGCAACAAAGATCTCTCTTATATATATGAAGCGTGTCAGTAATTCACTTTACAATGAGGCCAAACTTAAGGCTGATATTAAGCACCAATACACAATGCAATATCAGATCATAATCTGATCTTCCTTTCAATCTAAATCTGCACTTAAGGAAAATTCGCAACCTGCTCTTGAATACATTTGCACTTGATAGAATAAACTTGATGAATACAAATGATAAAGTGAACCTCTATATATACAAATTGAAGAGGTGCGAACATAATAAATGCAAGTCGGCTAGATAAGATAAGTTGTCTTCTAGAATAAAGTTGGCCACCAAGAACAATATAGGAGATTGTGCCAAAGAGAGAAAATCGAAGATAATATGCATGAAGTCGGCCTCATACAAATCTTCATTAAATATAACTTCTTCAAAACTCGTGCCAAGTATATATATAAATTAAATAGCCTTTTGGCTATCATTTAATTTATTAAGCTGGAGTATTATATCGAAGTTGTATGTAATCATTAACACTCCCTCTTAGCTAGAGAGAATACTTCCAGCTGCTCAAGATAAATCATCTCATATGATGCCCATCACATTGGCTACAACCAAATGTGAAAAGAAGAATATCACCTCATCGTGATATTAGATATCGCCTCAACACGATATCAACCATAATGGCTACAACCATACTATGGTGTGTACAAGTGTTCACCACTTGCATGGTGTTGGCACCTCAACGTGACATTCACAAGTACAAGATATGTCATGGAGTCTCACACATGACATCCACCATGACTCAGGCTCAGAGGGTGGGAACAAGGGCTTACACCTCAAATTCCTCCGTCTCAGAGGAAAATGCATTAACAAGGGCTTGCACCTCAAATTCCTCTGTCTCAGAGGAAAATGCATTAACAAGGACTTGCACCTCAAATTCCTCCATCTAAGAGGAAAATGCATTAACAAGGGCTTGCACCTCAAATTCCTCTGTCTCAGAGGAAAATGCATTAACAAGGGCTTGCACCTCAAATTCCTCCATCTCAGAGGAAAATGCATTAACAAGGGCTTGCACCTCAAATTCCTCTGTCTCAGAGGAAAATGCATTAACAAGGGCTTGCACCTCAAATTCCTCCGTCTCAGAGGAAAATGCATTAACAAGGGATTTCACCTCGAACTTCTCTCTTAGAGAAGAACTCATTAAATAAGGCTCACTGATACTGAGACTCTTACTCAGTCAAGGCTGGATTCTCCACCATACCAAGCTTATCTCGAAAGTACACAAACTTTATCTTGACAAGAGGCTTGGTGAGAATATATGCCGTCTGCTCATCAGTGCTGATGTACCTCAACTGTACAGCCTTCCACAATACCATATCTCTCATGTAGTGGTACTTGATCTCAACGTTCTTGGTTCTATCATGGAACACAAGATTGATAGAAAGCTTCACACAACTCTGATTATCACAATGAATGATAGTAGACTCCATTGATTGTCCAAGCAGTCTTGCAAGGAGCTTACAAAGCCACATTGTTTCCTGAGTTGCCATACAAGCTGAAATATACTCTGCCTTTGATGTACTTAATACTACAGATGACTGCTTCCTGCTGCACCAGGAAATCATAGTTGAACCCAAACTGAAGCAACAACTAGAGGTGCTCTTCCAATCTGTGACACAACCTGCCCAATCAGATCTATGTAACTCCAGGTCTGCATTTGAAGAATACCTCAACCCATATACAACTGTGCCACGCAAGTATCTCAGGATATGTTTAGCTGCAACAAGATGTATCTATCTCAGATCGCACATAGACTGGTTAAGTGCACTTACTGCATAACAAATGCCAGGTCTAGTGTTATCTAGATACATCAAAGATCCAATTAGTTGTTTGTACAAGGTAGGATCCACCAAGTCTGAATTAGCTGCAGCCTCCTTCAACTTGTGTAAGTTGGTCTCCATAGGTGTGGTCATGGATTTGCAATCCATTGCAATCCATCATACAGTGAGTGAGAGGAAGCTACAGTGGTCAGCATTTTAACTTCCTCCAGACTCACCTTAACGGAAGTTATAGCCATGTCTTTCAAAGAACTCGCTGATCTCAGTCCCTCTCCTTTGTGCCCTGCAGCTAAGAGTAAGAATAGAGCACCAAAAAACTGCCCAATCTTTCTCATCTTGCTACCCAGTCTATACAAACTCTAAGTCCAGAAGGAAATATTTCCGTCCGTTTACGAGCTTGAGGAGGGGAGAAGCAGGATTTATAACCAAATCCGTTCCGTGGTGACACGGATAAGTACGTACTTGTTACGAAGCGGTTTTAGGATTTGCTTTTTCTATATGAAAGTTTAATGGGATGAGCAAAAATTAGCAGTATAAATTGGTTCTATTTGTCACATTTCATTTATTTAATATTTTTTAACAAGCCCCTCTCCACAAAATCGCCGGGTACCTTACTAGAACACAACAGTAAGAGTAGGAGGTATTTTCCACAGCGTGTCAAATTGTGATATCTTATCAGGATTCAACAGTGTAATTATACGAGTCAAATTCATTGACACATGTTTCATAAATAGTGATTCACAAGAACCCATCTCTCACAATAATTACACAGGTCAAATCCTGATAGCAATATCACAACAGTGAGAATGGTACATAGGGAGAAAAGTCTATAGGGATGGGCAAGACGTCCCAACTCCCCAACTACCAAAGCACTGAGATTAGAAGTATTCTTATTTGCATGTTCCAAGTGGCAAGTCGTAGTGAAGAAGCAGTCACCTCTGCCTCCATTATTACAACATTAACTTTATTAGGTATGTCCTGGATTAACAGTGTCGTGAGGACGAAGGGCCCGAGTACGTTGTGCACCATAGCTTTCAAAGGCACGTTACGATATGCGCCGTATATTTTATATGTCGAAATAATGGATTGGTTATTAAAAGGAAAGAACTTAAGTGGAATCCTTTTAGAAGTAAAGACTAGCAAGTTAATCTTTATGTTTCGATAAGAATTATGCAAATCTTAGAAACTTATATGCATTCATTGGCAGCCATGGAGTGCTTTTCTTCACAAAGTCGATCCCCATATTTCTTCTAAATCTTTCAGCTAAAAAGCATTGATCCTCCACACAACAGATCTTCCTAGTAACGCTGCTTCCGCTATCACTGTGTAAGAATTCGTGTAGAATCCAAGCTGCCCAACCCAATATTTTGAACTGTGACATTTTTATGCCTAGAATTCTTCTGTGTATATCGTGGAGACATCAGCGAATTTGAAATCGATGCAAATCATACTCATAGTATGTGCCTTATTTCTTTCCTTTTCTTTTTTTTGTTAATATCGCAGATTTAGCAGCTCATCACCAAAACCAAGGACAAATCGCTTATCCTCTGCAAATGTGTCATCCTTCGAACTCACCGACCTCCAGGTATTCACCATCGCTCCCTCTTTCTCTGTCCCAAAAATTTCCCCTTAAGCGATGGAAAGTTTCCCCCAATTTATCGATAATCTCCTCCTGCCAAACAGATCACCCTCCTCCTTATCTCTTTTTTTTAGACCAAGATTTTTTTGTGGCTTTATGAAGGCGTAGGGTGCGTTTTTCACGTAAGAAAATCAAAAAGAAAAAAACAATATCTTCGTTTTTATTTTCTATGCATGCATCACTCCCGTTTATCGACTTCACTCCCCTCCTCGTCTTCCTAATGCCAACGCCTAGATCTGTGTGTGAACTGAGGTCGTGAGATATAATCTAGTTAAATTCCCTGACATGGATGCCTCTTATCTTCCACATCACCTTCTCGTTAAAAAAAATCATGACGCCTATTGTTTCCTAAATCACTCTAATCTCCATGCTACGGGTTAGGTGTAAAGATGTCATTGACATAAATGTTACATGAGGTCATGCATGGTTAGGCATTATATTATTATTATTATTTTTATTACACAAGGCATGATTCGTATAACTAAAAAAAAAGTTAGAATATAATCAAAAGAAATATTTTAAAGTGTGGGGAGTTTCAATTTAGGGCCCCACGTTTTTCCTCCTCTAAAAGTCTTTCTTTAAAAATATGTATCCCTTAGTTCTCTTAATAATAATTAAAAATTGAAAGGATCTACTTTTTCCTTGTGGTGGGGAGAGTATTAATTTTTTTAAAAATAAAATAGATAGTTAAAAATATCACCTTTAAAAAGGGGAAGTATCTTTTTTATTTCTTTTAAATGGGTTGTTTTGTCTCATATATGTATATATAAATGAATCAATATATATTTACTTATGCATTCATTCAATTCAATTTTTTTTGTCTTGACATTGACAATGTCACCAATGAAAAACTGGAATTTAAATGTTGATCACTGAATCTATATAGTCTATATTAAATTGGTAGGTTTTCAATAAATACAATATGCTTTTATCTTTTTTCCTACTGGTTGGTGTTGTGAATAGTCAGTGATAAAAATAGACTTTTAATTTTACAAAAAATTTAAAGCTTATTATTAATTACATGAACCAAACCCAACAACTATCAATTTCAATAATATATGAACATATATGTACTCTTTCATTGAATTTATTTTTCATCCATTGTTAATTTAACTAAACCTTTCATACCAAAAATTCATTATATGAACCAAACCCAACAACCAAACCCAAATTACCAATCGGCAGGAACGTGATGCAACTGCGTCTCTTGTTCATATAATTATTTTGTATATAATAAATATGCATGCATAAATAAATAGATATCTATATAAGAATTAAATAAAGGAAATAAACAAATATTAATTAATAATAAATAATAATATTATTATGGAGGGTAGAATTAATTGGGAAGAAAATAAGTAGAAGAATGTTACGTTTCAATCATTTTCTTTTTCTTTTCTTGTACGACAATTATATTAAAGAATGTAGCATTAAACATAAAAGATAAATTTTTAACACATATTAGAATTTCATGGAAGCTTTGAAATCAAAAAGACATTATGCACATGAGCGAATCTATGTATAGGGCTCATTCTACAAGAATACAAATGCAAATAGGTTTGATACCCTAAACTATATATGTATATATATGCTATAGGAATCATAATATTTTTACATCATAACAATTGTAAAATTTATGCATGTATTTATCATACCTTTATTGTTCAACCATGTTGTTAGGAGTCTTGGAACCCATATCTATCATGGTGCTTTAGACGCACTATAGGTAGTGGCTTGGTGACCTTACATTTGCGGAGCTACCAATGACAAATCCAGATGACAGTCTTTGTGCAATTCTAATCTCAACAATTGAAGAGGTCTTTCAAGGATTTAATACTTGGCCTTGCAACACTGCAACCTTCACTTTTTCTCAGTGAGTCACATAACTCCCTCTTGATCCCTACTTCAGAGTTTGCAAAGAAGACTTCTGGAAGTGAACTCCCTCTAGCCACCAACTCAGTCTCATGGCTGCAAGTTGCAACTTCACGCTTGATCATTTCTTTGGCTAGCATGACTTCCTCACAAGATGCCTCAAACTTTTCATCACTAAGCAATCTTTCATCACTTTCTTGTTCCTAGAAATGTCCTGGAAGCATTTTAGAGAGAGATTACTAATAGTTTATAATTATCCAAAGAAATATCAAGACTAGAATCATACAAGGTTTACTATCTTAGGTTATAGCATGAATAAATAAGAATTTATGAACAATATTAAAACATGAATAAATAAATCAACCTATAAGAGAAATATATCAAAAGATCAGAATGAAGGTATAAAGAAACTTATCTTTATTGAATTCTGATATAACTCTTTCTTCCATCTTTTACTCCTCTCGAGAGTGCTAAACTCAACACAACAAAAGACAATATGCACAACTATAGATTTCTTGAATGCATCATATTTAACATCGAACCAGGCCCCTCAAGGTACCATCACAGTCCATGCACAAGAGAATTGGTATCAATGTGATCATCCTATCACAACGAAAATGTAGTTCTCTTTTTCATCTCAGAGTCACACTTAGAGACCTACATGACTGACATGGAACCTGGCTTGAAATGAACTAATGGTAACTTCAAGGGATCTTATGTCAGAGATCACCTACTCAAAAGAAACCACAACCTTTTACAAATAAAAAAATTTATTTCAGATCTGCACAACTCAGCAGACTAAATTTTACCCTAGATTTCAAAAGTATAAACAAAAAAAATACTTATCTCGATTTGTCTTCAAGGAAGGAATTTACAGATTAAGACTCTTTTTGAATTCCACCAATTGATAGGCCATGATATCTTCAGGAGATATGTCGTTGGCATATATCCCTTCTCACTTCTCAAGCTATCGGCTTTTTCAAGTATAACTAATCACATTAGACTGTGAGTTCTACAGCGCCAAGGATGATGAAATCTTCAATGTATATGAGATTGAATACTTCCCTTGCTCAACAAAGATGAGCCCCAAAAACAGGAACAACATTCCCAGCTATAGAGTCCGATCAGCTTAGAAGATAATGCCAACTTCAAAAATTTCTTTTGGAAGGCATAGGCTCAAGATCAGGATGTTGGAATGCCCGAAACCCAAACTATTCTCCATCGATGGTCTTGGCAAAGCTCAGCGGCAAGACTCTTAAACATCCTTATTCAAATTTTCAAGAAAATTTTATGGCTGAGACTATATCGGAGGCTCTAAGAAATTTTTGACTTCTTCCCAATGCATTACCTCAGACTTCAAACGCTCAGACAGTAGCGTAACTCTCAGGACATTGGTGAAGGCAATTACATGACTTTGTGTCTAAGCTCCTAAGAGCATTGCAATAGTAATCCCGTATATTGATTGTGTGTTTTTGAATCATTCATTCTTCCCGCGTCTTGTGCAAGCCCTGGAATGACACTAATTTGAAAGCGCCTGAGATTAATAGGATTGCATACTTCGACCAACACAATCTTTTGATCTTTCACAAGATCCAAATTTTAGCTTTGTCGGAATCTGAAATGTCAATCTCCGATTCCAAAATATGTCCAACAGACCGAAGGATATGTTCAGCTATTCAATAGAGAACATCGACCTTATGAACTTTCTCGATCATCCAAAAGATATAGAGAGATCCAGGAAATTGCTTCACGGTTCTGGAGATGAAAGACGTCGTCAATTTTCAGCACTTAATATCCCGATTGACCAGGCCCATCTTCGACTATTCGACGTTTTTCCTCAAGATGATGATTACATATACAAGCTTCCTCTGAAGACTCCAATGGCCGATCAATAGAAGGATTTCTACACCCGAAGTTTAGATTGCCATTTTCCATTTGATTTTATCTGCGAAAATCTCCTTGCAGTTCGAACTTTGTGACATTGAATGATCTCATGTCATCATTCAAAGATTACTCTTGAACATTCTATGGAAGGTCCTTGATTTCGTTCCACTTCATCAATATTCGTGATACATATTACACGGTAAGACTATAATTTCCATCATCAAGCAATACATAGAATGATACTTAGCAAACACAACAATGTATGCATTCAATTTTTCCGCAGAGGCCGATACATACATCTCGAACTGGACTGCATAGGGCTAAGCCCGTTACAAGGGATGTGGACACATTTCTGAACTAGGATGTAGCACTTATCACATCCACCGATCTCCGCCCAGGATGGCGTCGATCACTGGTTACTGCCTATCTTATGCAGGTAATGTCTTCCTCGATTTCCAGAATTAATACCACTATAAAAGTTTTGATAGTAATCAAACTAAACAAGACACTAGCAATGCCACCTTTCTGAAACTTGTGGCTACCTTAAATGAGGTGATGCCTTGAATAAATCTGATCAGATCCTTCACTTAAACCCGCTCTGATACCATGTAAATTTTAATGATCAGATATAATGCACAGAAAATTAATTCAAAAATCAGACACAGCAACACAATAGATACCCTGGGAAAACTCTCCTCTTGAGGGAGAAAAACCCAGCAACAAAGATCTCTCTTATATATATGAAGTGTGTCAGCAATTCTCTTTACAATGAGGCCAAACTTAAGGCCAATATTCAGCACCAATACACAATGCAATATCAGATCATAATCTGATCTTCCTTTCAATCTAAATCTGCACTTAAGGAAAATTCGCAACCTGCTCTTGAATACATTTGCACTTGATGAATACAAATGATAAAGTGAACCTCTATATATACAAATTGAAGAGGTGCGAACATAATAAATGCAAGTCGGCTAGATAAGATAAGTTGTCTTCTAGAATAAAGTCAGCCACCAAGAACAATATAGGAGATTGTGCCAAGGAGAGAAAATCGAAGATAATATGTATGAAGTCGGCCTCATACAAATCTTCATTAAATATAACTTCTTCAAAACTTGTGCCAAGTATATATATAAATTAAATAGCCTTTTGGCTATCATTTAATTTATTAAGCTGGAGTATTATATCGAAGCTATATGTAATCATTAACACAGGTGACAAGTGTTTAATTTATCGAAGGAGGGAAATTTGAATTCCTGCTATGAAGTAGTGGAGACTTAATGAATTGGCTAAAATTGGCTTCCTTCTAGAATTCGATTTGGCTATAAGAATTGAGAGTTCATTCATTCCTTTTCACCAGCTGAAGAAATTTGATTTTTGCTCTGAGATTGAGTTTGCAGTGCAGTGAGTGACTGAGTTGAGTGTTGAAGAGGATTGTTGAAGCTAAAGTATCTAAGTTTGTGGCTGAATATTGAAGAAGTGCGACTTGAAGTAGAAGAAGTGGCTGAAGCTGAAGTTTAAAATCTAAGTCTGAAGTTGCTGAAGTATGAATTTTAAAAAGTCTAAGTGTTGAAGTGAAGTTGGCCGATTTCTTGAGGAGTGTGAAGTTGTTGCAGCCAACTTAGAAAATTTGCTAAGTCTCTTTGAAGTTGCTAAGAGTGTGAAGTTGAAGTTGCTGAAGCTTACTTGCTGAAACTTTCTAAGTGATTGAAAGTTCAAAATTGTGAAGGAGAAGTTGAGGTTTGCAGATGAAATAGAATATTGCAACTTCTCAAATTTTAAAAGTCGACTGGCAGCCTCTACATGTTATTTTATTTATTTTCCAAGTTAATTTTCTGATGACTGTTTATTGTCCTGGAGGATGGCTAAAGTAAGAGCAACTGGCAGAGATAGCAATGGCGCATCTAGGCAGGTTGTTATCAAGAAACTGAGCAAGCCTTTCCTACTAGAGTCAAAGTTCACTTCAAAGTTGGGTAAGTTGGCTGATACTAATTTGGGTTCGTTCAACTTGGAGACTTTCAAAAATTGGATTATGGGAGTTGGCAGTCATCGTTCTTTAATCACTTCGCACAATATTGTTCGAAGTGGCTTGTATGCAGCTGCTAGTTTTCCACCAGCTATTCAGTGCTTAGAGCTAATGATGGAATGTGCTAATTACTATGAGGCTAATCATAGGTCAATTGTCTCGCCAGATGGCCAAGTATTCGCCAACCTCACTCTTGCAGCTATCGACGAAGCTTTTGGAATCCCAACACACAAGAAGATGATTTACAAATCAAGAGAGCGTGTTGAATGAATGTATGCTTCTACATTCGAGAGATGTGCAGAGGTGATCAACACTCGCTGGATGAACAAACCCAAGCCCTCTCGTACAAAGTTTCCAAGACAGATTATATTAGATGATTTGAAGCAGGAGTATTGTGACCTGATCATGATGCTCAGTAGAGTTGGTGGCTGCCCTCAAGCATTTATTTTTGAGCCATGGATGTTTTATTACATCAACCTCGTGCTGGAAGGAAAATAGCACATCAACCGAGCTGTGATGATTAGTGACAACTTGCACGACCAGCTCCTGAGTTTGAGAAGGACGAAGACATCCTATATGGGCTCCTACATTATTTACATGTTGGCTCGTATGAAAAAGTATAGAGGGATTTCATATAAGGAGCCTGTTGGTTGTGGTTCTCATCAATTCAAAATCTATGAGGCTTGTCTATAGTTGCACTTGACAAGTACCACCCATTACAAGCGTGTCAATGATGCCTTCACCATGCACATAACGAGATCACTTCAGGAGCGGACTCATCATAGGATCTCGAGGGAAGCTCAAGAATTGATTGAAAGGTATGGGTGCTGGTTTATATAGTTTCTGAAGTTTTCTTACATCAGGCTGCAAGGTTTTTCCTCATATCCATATAGGCTGCCTAAGTACCCAACCAATGGAATTTTAATGTTAGAGATATCTAGGCAACTGGTTGCCTACAATAAGATTCAGAAGAGAAAGAAGAAGGGAGGAGCTGACTTCCCGATTGTCATGGGCAATTCAGACGAAGTGTGTCCTTCACTTCAAGCAGCTAGAGAAGCTGAAAATGAGCTTCAGTTCTTTCATTTTTCCTATCACACCAACAGATAGCATTATGATCCACATAGCAATATCAGATGGATACTATCAGAAGAATTCAAACACAAGGCATATATTGAAGATTACTGGGCTGGTGCATCAGACAAGGCTAAAGTCAGGAAAAGAATGTTCTCTAGGTTACCATTGAGTATGATTAGGGAGTGGGAAGTCATTTTGGTACTAGACTAGGTGGATGAGGACATGAACGTTCTCCATCTAGATTATGAGGCAGTGAGAGATACTTCGCTTCCACTCCCAGATTGGTCAGAACCATAGATTGTTGATTTGGACACGCTTTGCATTCTGGTCATGACTTTCACCAGAGCATGGGTTGATAGGCACGTGAGCAGATTGAAGAGTAGGCCAATTTCCTTGACCTACAATTTGATGGGAGATCATAGGACACCCACTACCAGTAGGAAGAAACAAATCACTCGAGGTCCAGAATCCCGAAGGAAGGAGCTCGTTCGGCTGGAGCCTGTTTAGCTAGAGCCTTCGAAAGTTGTGATTGAGTCACCCATGCCATTGGAGACACGTTCTCCAAACATACAGGAGGTTTCTCTATTTGATGATCAGAGGAATGCAATGAATCAGGAGCAGGAATTATGTGAAGAAAATCAGCCACCATGGAGAGAGTCAGTTGGTCAGAGTGTTAATGCACCTACTAGAGATGATCAGCAGGATGATGAGGAAACTACTATTGATACACATTTTCAGCATGAGTTAGAGACGGCTCTGGAGGATGATGAAGTTTCAGGAGATACTCAGCCACTAGAGGCCGATGAGCCTCGCCAAAATGATATTGAAGTTGAACAAGTCCTTGAAGTAGAAGCTAGAGAGGAGCAGCCATTTGTTATTCAGTAGGTTGTACCTAATTGGCTCAGAGATAGAATGAGAAGGAGCCCCAGTGAAGAGGTTGATCTAGCAATTGAGATGGAAGAGTTTTTGAATAGGATCAACGCGCCTCCACCAAAAAAGAGAGCACACAAATTTTTGAAGATTTCAACTGATGAGGATGGTTCTCGCACCCTTCATGTAGCGGTGCCACAAGTTGATTGTGATCGGGATGAAGCAATGCCAGAGAATTATGTGATCACAACTATGGAGTTAGGACGTCCCACAGGTGCACAGATTGTTGAGGAGTGTGATAATTCCTATCAAGCGCGTAAAGATAGATTGTTCAGGACTGAAGGAAAGTATAAGAAATTGAAATAAGAGCACAAAACATTGATAGGATATATGCAGCACTTGTCTCGTCCTTATGTACGGTAGAATCCAGCACTTGAGCTCCAAGCCGAGTTATCCAGAGAATCAGTTAGTGGCTTGGAGGATTTGAGGAAAATGGCACAGGAGGTGGATAAATGGGTTACAGGAGTTCGTGCTGAGATAGAGAAATTCATGGAAGACCTTGCTCATGCTTACCAGCAAGCTTACAACATTATGGCACGTATGGAGGTAGTTGATTAGGCCTAGGGTGATGCTTTTGTTTATCAGAGCAAAGTTATTTAACGTCTAGAGGCATTAATGCATACTCCTGTGCAGATGTTGATTGATGGGGGAGTTATTCAGGAAGGTGATAGGTACAATTTTGCTGGATGGTACTCTTCAGTAGTCACAGGACATGGTTTCTTTGACGCAGCATAGGCGGATTCAGCTAGAGTTCGGAAGGCTATGATGAACATCATTGATGGAGTCTAGAATACTTTGGAGGCAATCTTTGCTAGACGGTTGAATCCCGATGAGGTGACTACTGATAATTTGAGGGGTAGGCTGGCACCTTTCTTCTCGAAGGTGAAGACCTTTATGCAGGATGACTTTGAAAACATTTCTACTTTCTCCAGTCCGATTTAGAATACGCAAGATGCCCTAGTTTCTTGGAGAAAATATTGCACGAGGCATGGACAGTCAGTCATGGTGCTGGAGTTTCAGCTTGATCGTATTCCACCGATTTCAGTCTAGGAAGTTTAGGCTGTGCTTGCCAGGTTCATCGAATTTGCAGCCAGGGAGAAGGAGAATGGAAACGCACTTCTGGATGACGACCTTCTAGAAGATTGATTATGGGCATTAATTGCCTTTACTATTTTGGGAGTGAGTGGGAATCTTTGATTCATTTATTGCCCCACTCCCTATTCTGGCAGTTTTTAGGGTTAGGGCTGAGGTGGCTTAATCTGAGCCATTCTTTTGATTGTAATCTGAGTCATCCATTGGACTGGCTATCTATAAAAGGGGGAGTCCCCCTCATTTGTATTCATTAGAAGATTAGAATTTAGTAGAAGTAGAGCTTAGAAATGAGACTAGAGAGTAGAGCAGAGAAATAGTTTGATAGTTTAGTGTAGTGTGGAGAAGAAGGAAAGTTTTCCTTTGAAAACTTTTGTAAGAGATTGTTGTGTAAAACTTTCATAATAGAAGATCTTTTCATTGATGGTGAAATTCGTCTTTGTTATGGATAGCTAGCAAGGTTTCTTCATCCCTTCTACTCCAAGTAGTGTAAAGTAGATTAAAGTAGCACAAGTTTCATTTCATGCAAGTAGATATTAGTCGTGGATTTGTGGTGTTGATCGGGGCAACTTCGTTTTAGTCCATACCACTCGCAACTTGCTGACAGCAAGTTTGCCTTGCGTGGTCAACTGGAGAATTTTATAAGCCTAACTTTAGTTGCAATTCATATCTTGGTATGCGTCGTCTTGACGGTGTCTTGGTGTTAGATTGTAGCTTGAAAATTTCTCGCTATCCCTTTGAAGATTGCACCAACTTTGTGTAAACTGTCCAGCGTGAGGTGGAGCAGAGTTCAGTTGAAGCTATTGAGATTAATCCCACGTCCCGCCTTAGAGTAGAATCTAGAATATTCTTACCCTTACACTCATTTCAATTCCGTTAATCTTTGGTTAGTTTAGGAAAACGTACCTTATTGTTAAATCATCCGCATTGCGTAAATTCCCTTCCAATCATCCATCTGTTGTCAACTGCAAACCTTAAGAACAATTGTGTAAGTCCCCTCGTAAAAACAACAATTCACAACGAACCAACTGAGGGTATTCCAAAGCATTTCGGAACCTTGGAGTTGAACATACGATCTCTCTAGCAATCTTAGTGCACGGAATACTTTGATCAAGAGAGAATGGAGTAGCCTTCAGACAACTTTGTTCTACTAATTGGTGAGGTCACAAAAATCACATCAACAGGGACAAAACATAATGTGAAATTGTTAAGGGTGACAATTTTTGACACTTCACCTACATAACCCCATGAGAGAAAAGCATGCATGCAAGCTTACAAAATAACCATAATGCAAAGATCAAATAGGCAAGACACAGGTAACACAAAATATATTCTAGGAAAACCCTCAAGAGGGAAAAACCCAACCTCCAAAAACATACATACGCAATCTATTATTCAACAACAAAATTATACATACACTTACAGAGTTACAATGAATACTTTTGAAACATCAAGCCTCTCCAATGCATCCTTCATGTGTCCAAGCATGAATCCACACATCCGATGCCATGCTTCACATATGCACTCCTCAAAAAGACTCAATACTATGACATCCCACTCACCTAGCCAACCTTACCCACTAAACATGTATTTGCTTTTATAGACACAAGCTCACTCAAATACAGCCAAGTGGTAAGATAAAACCATGTGCCTCAAAACCATGAATACAAAAAACCATTGACCCCTCATTTAATTTTTGATTTCACATTATTAAATACTTTTCCCCAATTAATTATTCTATGTCTCCCACACATAGAATAACTAACCCATTGTTACATACAACTTTACAAGTGACTCCAAATAAATATCTAATGTCACTAAATACACCTCCTAGATGGACCACACTAAATATTTATTTAATTTTACATTACAATATTTCATGTTATGCAAGGTGTACAACACCTAATCCTAACAAGTTGGTCTACCCCATAGCCACCATATTACCAACCATATATCAAAAACTTGCAAAGTATTCATGCAACTCACAAGTTAACTATAAATCCAAGAAACTTGCCCACTTGTGGGTTAGCTCCAACATTTTTTTTAGTGAGTACTTGTGATTACTCAGTTATTCCATTGGTAAAACTTATCCCTATAGTCTACATGCAGAAAAAGTAAGCTTTTTTTCTTTTTAAGCCCTTAAACCATAGATTCAAAACTAATTGAGTACTCACTAAAATCCAGAGTACTGAGTCATTCCAGGGGCTGAGTTAATCATGCATTAAACTTGTGGCCAATTCCTCAAAATTTCAAGTCATGACCTCACTATGAGTACTCAATGACTCCATCACTTGAACTTGTAAGAACCTACAAACAAACATGCCTAGACATTGGATTCTTCACTTTTACAAACCCTTAAGTTTGTGAAATACATTGATTTGTTAGATTTTTTGCCACAAGTAAGAAGGGCCATGGAGCTTCAATAGGAAAAGATAGTGTCATTACATAAATCATGAGAACAAAGGTGGGAAAATCATATTTATTGAGAAATGCATGCAATGGATCCACAATTGTTTAAGCCTTCACAACAAAAATGACCCTTAAATTTCCATACAAATCCAAGGGTACTAGAGGCTTCAAAAAAGCTCAAACTCTATTCATGGAAATTTCTATGACAATTCATTTTATGTTTTATAGAATGTGTTAGCATTGTATTTGTTGTATCCATACAAAAAAATTGTATTGTGTCAAGGTTAAACGCAATGTCTATTGTTTTCCCAAGTGCAATTCATGATCAAGTTGTTGAATGAACAAGACAACTGAGAGGGGGGGTGAATTAGTTGTAACAAATTAAAACATCAAAACCCTCAACAGTAATCAAATCCACATACATTCATTAATCCCTTATTCTGTTAAATTGATTAAACATGAAATGCAGATAACATAATCTAAAATAACAACACCATACACAAGAGAACACCAAATTTACATGGAAAACCCAATGAGGGAAAAACCACGGTGAGGATTAGCTCACAATATAAGTAATTGCAAAACTGGTACAAGGGCTCACTACTAGAATAGGACACACTATCCAAAAAGGCTCACTGCCATAGAAAGAACACAAGAAGATAGAAGAGAAACATTACACAGAGAACAACTTCTCAATGAAACAATGAATCCACCACAAATTATGCTCCAACAATTTTGTAGCCTTGTATGAAAGATTTCAGACACCTTCAACTCACTGCCTTCAGGAATCAAACACTTTGAATTTTGCATTACTCTACTCAAATTCGCATCTACACTTCTACAATTCACATCACACACATCACTCGCATCGATCTCGCATCTATCTTGTCTCTCTCTTGCATCTCACAACAACATTACTCTTATATCACCCTCAACCTCAGAAACCTTCTCCAAGGTCGGCAACTATCCATTACACTTACAAATTCAAATTAGGCCGACACCTAAACATTCTCGTGGTGAATAGGAATGAAAGTGGACCAAAACAACACTTAAGTGAGACCCAAATCAAATCTCACACGCCACGCTACCCCTTCATTAATACTTGAACATCTTCGAATGTAGTGTAGACACCAAGTCGGTCGTTACCTTTGAAAACACATTAAACATTAAATACGTGCACTTCCTTAAAACAATCTGAAACTTCCGGATAACAAAATTAACTTGAACACAATCCAAGAACAT
This sequence comes from Sequoia sempervirens, assembly GCA_007258455.2. Lineage (NCBI taxonomy): Eukaryota > Viridiplantae > Streptophyta > Pinopsida > Cupressales > Cupressaceae > Sequoia > Sequoia sempervirens. Next base: position 21,823 of record VDFB02322779.1, read on the forward strand.
CCTAAAAAGCAAAAACTTCCTTCGCAACAAATCTCACCTAAAGATTATAATCATTTTTTTTATCAAGACAACATTACCAGATACTGCAATATTTTGAGACTCAAAAGAATTTCTTTTGATACTCCTAACTACAAATCCTCTTGACACAAACAAGAGAACAACACCATTAACTCTCCTTCAAAACCACAAGTCCTGAAAAAGTAACTGCAGAGAAATGTGGAGCAAATACATTTCTCCCAGACACCTCTGTACAACACTACAAAATCAATGCACACACTGGTGAACACAACTTCCTTTGACCAACAATCTAGAAACCCAAATTTTGAATATAGCAACTTCTAACAACCTCAAACAACATATCAGATCCACACAGGCATAGCATAAACACAGAAGAAATGCGGAGCACATCTCGAAGCACATTCTGAACACTTGCACAACACTATTTTCTTTGTTTATCAAATTTTCTCAAAAGCACTCGGAAACCAAGTACTAGAGACATCATCCCAACTCAATACTTCATTCCAACTCATCTCCAAACACTACAAAAAAAAGATAGCTCCATGTACTCACAACACTTCCTCAATATCTCAACTACACATTCACAACCTGCAACAACCTGTTTTCCTCTTTTTCACAATTTTCTCAATATCCTCGACATCTTAATCATGCAACAACTTCCTTAGCACATAGTTGGCATCAATGACAACACTAGTCAGTATACATCCTATTGAAATCAATGAAAACACCTTCATACTTGCAACAATATCCCCCTTTGTCATTGATGGCAACACAAGATTTGAAAAACTATCAAAGACAACACAATAGCTCGAAACATGCTTTCTTATGATTTCCTTTCTTTTCTCCCCCAAAATAGATAAAAAATTTCACATGATACTTTCTCCCCATTTGACATCAATGGCAAATGAAAAATGTTTTGCATTGTTCACCCCCTTTGACACTGAACCAAGATACCTTCTCTGAATACTCCCTCTTAGGAGTACACGTAATCAACTCAGCAACTCTGCATAATGACAACACATGACACTACCTACTCCCCTTGAGAGGTAGCCACCAACATCAATCTAGAAAAGAGATGAATCCTTAGATCCACTGGACTGATGCATCTCCATGTGCATCTATTTCAACAAAGGAGGGGCAATAACCCCCAACTTCTCCTGAAGATACACAAAAGTATTCTTAGGAAGAGCCTTAGTAAATATGTCAGCAATCTAATCCTTTGTAGGTACATATTCAAGATTTACCTCATTCTCCATAGCCTTGTCTCTTAGAAAGTGATACCTAATTGATATATGCTTTGTCCTTGAATGCATTACTAGATTCTTTGAAATGTTAATTGCACTTATATTATCACAAAAGATAGGTATAGGCTCATCATATACTATTATGTTATCCTTCAATGTCTGTCTCAACCACAAAACCTATGTACAGCATGATGTTGCCGCAATATACTCAGCCTCTGCAGTGGATAAGGAAACTAAATCTTGCTTCTTGCTCAACCATGACACCAATCTACATCCAAGAAAGAATGCACCACCACTTGTACTTTTTGTGTCATCAACACAACCAGCCCAATCTGCATTTGTATAAGCACTTAATATGAAATCAATATCCTTAGGATACCACAAGCCATAATCCGGAGGATACCAATGGCTACAATTGGGAGGGGTGCACAAGCCTCAAAGGAGAGACCTATCTGGTGGATTGGGGTTGAGCCCCACCATTATAACATAGCTCCTACATCTCAAAATTCTACGGCTGCTCCACACATTTCTCCCAAGGTTGTTGCAAATGTTGTTTCTCCTTCCTCTCCTATGGCTATCAACACATCATCTTGAGCATCTCTTGGGGAATACACAATAAGAATACTGGTGGCCTCTTCAACGAAACCAGCTAAAGCTAACCTTTTGCCTCCCTGCACTCTGGATGGCTTCACAGATCCTTTTGAGCCATTAGTTGGTGCCATTCCTAGGGGTGAAGGGAATGATAGTGGGACAATATCTATGGTCTATGCGGGGCCTTTGGATCCTTTGGAAGGTGTGGGCTCTTCAAATGGAAAGGTGGTACAGATTGTGGAGACTCCCTCACTTTCAAATCAAAGTTGGACCAAAGTGGAGAGGGAAAATTCCTCTCAACCTAAGCTTCAAATGATGCTTAGATCATCAAAGAAAAAGGAGAGTTTTAAAATCATAATTTGTTTTGCACCCATGGTATGGGCTGGTTTCTAGTTTGCTATCTTTAGAATTGTTTAATCTAGTGTAGATTTGGTTTTTGATAGTGGCGTCAGGAACCAGTAGGTAGAGATTTGAATGGTCCAGTATGACCATGGCTGAATAAATTAGATGTAATTTTGAATCTGATGGGATGAGATCCCTCCTCTGTGATCTCACCTAGTGCAGACCAAGCTAAATTCTCACATCAATATAAAACTCATCTCTTACGAAGCGAAAAAAAACAATTAAATATCCCAAAAAGAAAAAATTTAAAGCAACCTCTCCTAATTGCAGAAAAAACTAGAGTTAAAGATACTTTAAAGAAAATCTAATCCTAAAACAACTAATAAAATAAAACTAATGAAAGTGACATAAAAATAGGTCCTCATCCACTACCCAAAAATAGAACACCCAAAAATATTGATTTGCACATGAACAACCTCTAGGATTTTGAAGAAACTTTTGATCTAAATTTGACAAACCATTTAAAAAATAATGAAACCCTAACACCATGAGTCTACTGACAAATCTATCAATCCAATTTGATATTCCCCATGAAAAGCAAGGAAAATTTAGAGTTCCAAACCCTAAATTATTCATCAATGATCAATAACCATAATGAGACAAATCATCCTCTCGATAGTCTAGAAACCCTAACTGTTTGTGTCCATCCTTCCAATTAGAAAACCATAACCTAGGGTTTGTAAGGACTAAAAATTTTGAAACTCTAGCATGAGACTTGGTGAAAACTAGCAAAAATGACATGGAACCTATCACAAAAGTCAGCAAGAAACAATACTTCAAGAACTTTTGTTCATTCTTTCTTTAAAAGGCTGAAAACTAACAATTGTTCAATTTAGGGTTTCCTTTTGAAACTAATAAACAGTTGTCTGAGAAGCAAGCAAACACCAACTCCTGCAAAGCTAATAGCAAAGCTGTCCTCATAAACCAGAGCAAAATGCTGATAAAAACATTCAAAATTTGAAAATATACCCTAAACTGCTTCTGTAGAAAGTTGCAACCCCACTGAGGCATGCTTTGTGACTATCACTGCCATCTACAAGCATGTTTTCACTAGCTAGGCATCTCTTTTTGGTGTTTCTATCAATTTAAGGTGTCTTTTAACTTCTTAGGAACTATGTTCACTCTCTTTTGCCAGTTAAAAGGTCTAAAAACAGACTCGAGCATTGATTTGACTGGGTTCTGCCACTAATATGATGCCTGTTGGAAATTTTGAACAGCTAAGCCAACATACACGCGCACCATCCCACTTGAACCATGTTTACAATTTATGAGCAGAAATTTTCAGTGGTTGTACCCACACCAAAACACGCCTCTTTCACTTAAACTCACCTTCTGCATCACAACATCAATATGGCTCGAAAATTCAAACCTCCTCATCCTCAAATGTAAATTTCTAAGTTCGATAAAAAATTGGTTTGCAATTAGAATTTGTCTGGATAGGAATGTGTAAGGAAATAAATGTTCATAATAAATTTTAGGTGAGATTATTATAATAAGTATAATTAATTCAATGGTCATTAGATAAGAAAAAACAAGAAATAAATGATATTAATGTCTACGAATGACTAGGTACTCAAAAGTATAACTGGTAACAACAAGGGACAAAATTGAACTCCACATCTAGAAGAAACGAGAAGCTACAAGCTAAAAGCTCATTAATAACAGATTCTAACCAGCCATCAATAAATTACCTCGTATTGCTTATTAAACTACCCTTGAGAATCGAGTGAAATCCCTACCTTTGAATCCAAATTTTAACCTATTTACTGAAACCTCGATAAACCTAGTCAATTTCATTAGTAAAGTCTAACACTACTAGTTTAATTTCATTCCTACTTAATTAATTTTAACTTTTAATATGGTTGAAAAAGAAATAAATTTGTTTAAATTATATACACAACTAAACAATAGGACATGATAAGCATCCATAAACCAGAATCCGCAAGCCATAAAATATTTATTGTGTCCATTCATAATGGAAGAAAGCTTTATGTGCATTTAAAATGCACTAATATCAAATTTTCCCTTCATGAGGTGATAAAGTTAATGCCACTTTCCTAAAAAAACTCTATGCAAATGATACAATCAATTGAAGGATTCAAATACGAACCAGTAAATTGTGGGGCAACAGTACCAAGAGTAAATGTTGAAAACATCAGAGAAGCCAAAATAGATGGTTTGTACTGTTCTAGAATTGGCTCTACTGTTTCTCTGATCAATTCAGATGCGGCCTGCCATGTTATAGAATGAATTGTTATACTCCATAACGTAAAATTTTCCAATACTTTTCATTGACCCTAAACCCTACTTAGTGGTTAAAATTGAGGGTGTCTTACCAGAATGATGAAATTTCAAACTTCCCTATCTGAATAGTCAATTAAATTTATTAAAGAAGTTGCAATTGTATTCCCAATCTATATGCTATAAGGCTTAAGCATTGAATAAGAAAATATGAAGGATGCAATATAACATCTGAGAATGCATGATTTTATTGTGTATTAGATGCAAACCTCATTAATAAATGGCCAAACCTTCTTCATTTTGAAATTCAACCAGCTTAACTGCAACCAAAATGAACAAAGACATTTTTTTTATGACTTTCAAACAACTTAGCTGTATAGAATGCAAATTGGGAATTGAAGAATAACTTTCCAAACAAATTTGGTTTGGAAAATAAAAATTTTGAAGAAAGGAAAAACATTCAATACACTTCCCTTCAAGAAAAAAATAAAAATAGACAAAATTACATCACCTTTTGACGATTGGAGAAGACAACCCATGATGGAAAAGATTCTTTTGGAAGAATCCGTTTTGAGTCTTCCAATGTCAACTTTGATAGAGCTGCAATTTTTCCAGCCTGCAATAACATTTGAAATAGAATAAGCAATTTCAAATATCAATTTAAGAAGAAAGCCAATGTCCTACAAATAAATAAAATTTCCCTAGCCGTATCTCTAGTTTACCATCTACTATTTTTCATTTCTCTTTCTCTCTCTCTCTCCATTCCAGCCTTCCTCCCTCTCTCTCTTACACACACACATGCACTTGTACTCACATATGAAATAAAAGTTCACATAATGGTTTCACACATATATGCACATAAAAAGTGAGACCAAATTCTTTGTTGGCTATAACTTCATAGAGGCAATAATTACAACTATCTTCAAATTTTCCATGACCTGTAGTCAATAAAAAGAATGATTGTTTCTCTCAATCTCTATAGATTTTAATTGGTTTTCTCATCTCTAGAGGGCTGTTCAGTTTTCCTTTGAAATATTTGTTGGGGATAATCTCATGGCCTCCACTTCCACTTCGCTCTATTTGAAATCAGTTGTGTTTCACCCCTGAAAATTTTTCAAGGAAAACCAAGTTTTTAAGGTTTAGGGATGACCTGCTGCAGAAATTAAGAACCGGCCTGAATTTTTCTAGGATAGGACAGATTGGTATTTTCCAAAGCAACACTTGTGTATTTATATGAATATATGTTGTGGTTCTCTCTTCAATCATCAGATAGGCAGCAACAGCAGACCAGCGCAGCAGCAGGACAACAGAAAGTCAGAGGTTATTAATCCTCCTTCATTTCATTCAGTGAGCAGCATTCAAAAGGACACAGCGAATCAGCAGAAGAAAAGGGCATTTAGGAGCAAGGAAAAGTGGCTAACTCAGCCCAAATTTCAGCCTAACACATTGAGATTTGGTTAAGTCATTGGAGATCTCTGCCTTGGAAACATCAGTTAATTCCACCTAGTACTCATAATGATGGCTCAACCAGTCCAAATCTCTGCCTGGGTGCACTTTTTAGGCAGAAAAGCCACATAAAAGTTACACCTTGCACAACAAAAGTGGCTTAAATGGAAAATATCTCTGCCTTGGCTAAAGTTAGTGGAAGTTCTGCCTAGTTTAAGTAATGGAAATTTTTACCAAAGTTAAAAAAAAAAATCTGACAACATGACATGAATTTTCCACCAAGTCAAAAAACATGGCAGTAAGTGCCCAAGCATGGCTTTACCTCTGTAAGATCCCCTACTCCAAAATGTGATATTTTATGCATGTATGACTTGCTAGGAGGGCAACTTCACTAGAAAAAATCATTGCCAGCTGATAAGCTCTGAAAATCACTTGTCAGCTGATCATCATCTGTTTTAGAGGAGGTTCTTCATTTCAGCACTATAGGAGTCATCATTCGACAGTTGTCTACAGCTTCTTAGTGCTTCAGCGATGTTCTTCATGTTCCTATTCTTTTTGGGACATTTTTTTGGAGGCTTCTTAGTCCTTCATTCGCCTTTCTCTCTTTTGGGGAGGAGTTTTTTCCAAGAGGTTTTCTCCTTTTCTCCAATTTTTAGAGATTAGATTGTTTGTACATGGGTACCTCATCAAGCCTTGTTTTTCGGGACCCATTCATGCATTCGTTGTTTTTATGAATTTTCTTTTTCAGGTTTTTAGCTACTCCCTAAGTTTTCACTTAAGGAGGTTGTTAGAGTAATCATTCATTAGCTAATAATTAATTAATCTTTAATTGATTATTAGGTTAATTTCACTTCATGCACTTAAACTAAACTTAGGAGTGTTTTTTTCTTTTATTAGTTTGAGCTATTATTAGATCAATTTATCTCATTACATGTGATGGTGTGATCTAATCCCTTTCTCATTTAGAGTTTGCTCTTATAAGCACTCTCATTCATTGTATTATCACTCTTGAGGTTCATTATGTAAGTTCTTTCTTTTTGATGAAATAGCAAATCATTATTTGCGACTCCTGTGCATAGAAGGTATTCCCATTTGTTGTTTGATCTTGCATCTTGTGTTTTTTTCACAAATCTAACATTATTTTCTTTAAAATTTAGAATTATTTAAGATTTTTTATTTTGTGTGAACATATGCAAAGAAATAGAAATGTGATGGCTTACGCATAGGTCAAGTGTGTCATTGTTTAGAACCTTCCTACCGTTCACAAGAGTCAAAATGAGTATATTGGTATTCTTGCGTGTATTAGGAATCAAGAACATGTATAGGCACAAAGTGCCCCATATTATGCAAAACTATTGAAAGGAATTTAGATTTGTGAATAGTATGGGATAATAAAATCAATCAATTAAAATGAATGAGGGATTCTCGAATTAAACAAGAAAACATTAAACACATTATTGTTTCTCAACTCATTGGTCTATATACCATGTTGATGGTGATCTTGTGCACATTGTTTTCCAAACACTTATAGTTTCATTGTGTTTTGATAAAGATGTTTAATGAGTGACATTCATTGTAGATAGGTTGTTTATACCCTCAATCCCTTTTTTTTTTAATCACCCAAGCAAAGGCACTCTTTTGCCTATAACTTTATTGCTCTTCCTTGTGTTTAGTTCTTGTGAGATCAAAATGTATTTGTGAAAACCATGATTCATTATGGTTGTATGTGCCAAACCTTGTGTGTTTGAAGTGAGTGTAGTGGGGTGTGTTAAGTTGGGTGACATTTACCTTGCAAACCTAAGTCATTTTTATGTCTCCATGTTTCTTGGAAAGTATCCTAGGGGACATAAGAGAAATGTATTTAATATTGGCATATTGTAATTATATTTTCAAGAGGAAATTTAATGTTGGTGGAGATTACATGTCACTAGAGGACAAAATTATCCCTCCTAGGCCTTCACATTGGGAATGTGAGGGGTCTTGAGTGAGTCGCCAAGTTTAGAGGGAAACAAGTGTCCATTGGTTCTCCATCTGGAAGCTGAGCAATCACCGGAACATCTTGAATGCCATAAGTTGAAGAGGTTATGGGTTAGGTGCCCATGTTGAAGCCTTGTGCACATTAATTAATTTATTATCATGACTCTTGGTTTTCCAAGGAAGGCGTGTGGGTTTTTTCAAGTGGTTTTGGCACCTCTTGTTTTGGTTTAACATTGTGGTTTTGCCTCCCACAAGTTCTATAAATTGGAGCCTTAAGATGGTAGTATCATCTTGTGTTATTTGCAGGTGTATGGAAGCATCCGGATTGTAGGATATCAGCAAGGAAGTGTATTGTGGTGTATCTCTCTTGTGAAGATAAATAAGATACTTGACCTCTTTTCTTGTGTGGAGTTTTTCCCAAAAGGGTTTCTCCATGTAAATCTAGTGTCATATTTGTTTGTTCATTTTTTATCATGGTGAATGTGCAATCACATACATATAATCTGATTTGGTAATCTTATTTTTAGATTTGAATACACATACATAAGTTAATATTGCAACTTAATTCCACCTTGTTTTCAACATTTGGTATCAGAGCTAATAGTTCTATTTAGAAAGGGACGCCTTTCTCTTAAGTGTTGGAGGTTTCTTGGCTGCAATGGGAGCTTTTGTTTTTGTGGTATATTGCAGATTTGTGAAAAATATTGTATATCGTGGCTTCTACCTTTCGCCGGGATATTGAAAATTTCAATGGAACGGGCTACGAGATGTGGAAACTAAAGATGGATGATCTCCTTGAAGAGAGATCAGTGGTTGTCAGTTTCACAAGAAAGTAAACTAGTTGCAATGAGTGATGAATATTGGAAGAAGTAAGACAAGAAGGCATGAGGAACCATTCGGTTGTGTCTTACGGATTTCGTCCTTTTGAATGTCTCCACCGAAGACATTGCATATAAGTTGTGGAAAAGGATAGGTGATATTTATCAAACTAAAAGTTTGTGTAACAAGTTATATCTCAAAAGATGATTATATTCTTTAAAAATGAAAGATGGTGAATCTATTGTGGATCATTTAAATACTTTTAATCTGATTATAAGTCAACTTACATCCGTAGATGTTAAAATTGAAGATGAAGATAAATGTATATTATTTCTTTGTTCTTTGCCCGAATCTTGGAAAAAATTAATTATTGCCATAAGTAGTGGTAATGCAAAACCAAAGATGGACTCCATGATCTCCATACGTTTTCCAAAGGGGATGAGGAGAAATTCCATGAATGTTGGCTCCCAAGATGCCTTGCATGTGGGGGGTAGGTCCAAAGAGAAAGGGCCTAAAGGGGATAATAAGAGGGGTAAGTCTAAAGGACGTTCTAAAACCCCCAAAAAGAGTAAAGTGTTAGAATTATGGTAAAAGAAGGCATGTGAAGAAGGAATGTAGGAATAAGAAAAATAATTTTGATTCCTCCACAAAAAAGTCCTGTTGTGACCTTTTCACACATCACCCCATTCAAAATGGGGACCCCCTAATTTTTGCTTCGTTCCCATCTTTTGGCTTTGGTTTTCCCGCTGTCTCTCTCTTTTTTGCTCGTCTCTCCAGAGATGTGCCTGTCTTTGCGCTTAAATTGAAATTTTGGCTAGGTCTATGAATTAGGGTCTTTGCTCTTTGGGCTAATTTGAGGTCAATTTGAGTTGGCTAATTGAATTTTGATTGCTACATCGTGCTTAGAACACTTTAAGTTGCCTACCATCGAATTTTGAGTTGAATCTAAGAATTTGCTATTTTTAGCAGTCCTGACTTTGGAAGCTATTTTTAGGGTTTGCATGTGTGCTTTTTCAATGCATGTCGAGATATTCCTTATGGGTTTTTCGAGACCTTCCCTATGATATAACATGCAAGTTGAGATGATGACTTTTATCAATTTTAGCTTCGGAGGCTATTTTTAGGGTTTGCATGTAGGAATTTTCAATGCATGTCAGGATATTCTTTATGGGTTTTTCGAGAGCTTCGCAATGATGGGACATGCAAGCATAGTTGATCATTTTTCAAGAACTTACTATTTTTACCTAGTGTTCGCATGCAGACCAATTTGTTGAGTTTTTTTGGGTTTTTGAGATCTCTTGGGCAGTGTGACATGCAAACTCATCTGGCAAGTGGTTGGTCACTTTTTCAGACACTTACTATTTTTAGCAAGATCACTCCAACAGCTCCCCAGCACTTCAGTATCACGAACAGAGCGACATGCAACAAAAACGAGGTCAAACGAAGGACATTTGAGGTGCATGCAAGTCAGATTAGAGTTTCCAGTTTCGAGACTCAAACTGAGGGGTAAAACGCCAGAATCTCTGAAAACTGATGTATCCCATCACGATCAACATCCCTCAAGGAATCCACTAGTAAAATTTGAACGCAATCTAAGTACTTACTATTTATAGTAAGTCACCTCCAAAAACAGGCTATAAATAGTAGGTCAGCACGAAGCACCAGTGTGGACAGGTCAGTTAACCCATGAGGACCACATCAGGAAAATTTCAAGATGAATGGAGTTGTAGAAGTGTGAAAATCAGGAAACTTATTAAAAATAGGAAGCTAGGGCGAACCAGTTACAAAATCCACTAAGTGTTCAGACATGATCAGGTCATCAAAAATAGAGGTTAACCCTTCAATATGTGCCTCAGGCATCACAGGGACCTGAAAAGTTGCTAAGGCATTGAAATTTCCTCAGCACGCCTCCAAATGTGCCCAGCCTTCACAAGGGTGAAAATGCGCCCAAGTTTGATGAAGGAGGCTGAAGGAAAAACGTATAAGGCATGGAGAATTCCTGCATCACCCCCTAAATGCGCCCAAGCAAGAAAGAAGGTGTGGAAATTTTCTAAGTGATGGAGAACGACAAGTGAAGGGGTCAAATGCGCCCAACTTGGAGGATGAGTGAAGAAATTTTTTCTAAGTGATGAAATTCCTCCTCAACCCCTGAAATGCGCCCAAGTCATGGAGGGATGCTGGAAAATTAACTAAGTATTTGAAAATTTCCTCATAGACCCCTAAATGCGCACAAGTTGGTAGGGCATGCAGGAGATTTGGCTAAGTGCTCAAACTGGAAGTTCACCCTCCCAAATGCGCCCAAGGATGAGAAGGAAATGAAGAAATTTTCTAAGGCATGTAAAATGGCAGTACCCCTATCAAAATGCGCCCAAGCTTGTAAAGAGGCATAAAAAAATATTCTAAGTATTTGAAAGTTCCCTGACCTCACCTAGAATGTGCCCAACTTGGAAAGTGAAAAAGAAAATTTTTCTAAGGCAAGGAAAATTCCTTGACCCCACCCAGAACACGCCCTAAGGAACAAGATGCATGAGAAATTTTTCAAAGTGTTTGTAAGTGGCAATAGGACCTTCCAAATGCGCCCTAGAAGAGAAAGAGGCTAGAAATTTTCTAAGTCAGAAGCAAATGGAGGTTGACCCCCTTGAATGTGCCCTTGACAGGTGGATGACACAAAGGAATTTTCTAAGCTATGAAAAGTTGCCTGAAGACCCCCTTGAATGCGCCCAATCTGGAGAAGAGACTTGAAATTTTCTAAGTGATGAGAATTCCTTGATCCCATCCCAAATGCGCCCAAGCTTGTAGAGGAGGTGGAAATTTGTTTAAGTGATGAGGAACTGGCAGTAGACACATGAAAATGCGCCCAAAGAAGGTTACATGAAGAAAACACCTAAGGGATGAAAAATGAGAGCTAAAAGGATGAAATGCGCCCAGACTAGAAAGGTGAATAAACCTTAGGGAAAAATATTTTTCAAAAATAAAAAATTAAATGTACCCCTTCGCATGTATACACATGAATATTACATTTTCTGAGGGGAAACTTTTTTTCTGGGTCTTAGACATTTTCTACAGAGAGATGATTTTGAAATTCTTCACACCTTACTAGAGATTTTAAAGTGAAGATTTTAACTAGGCGCCTATTTGATGAAATATCCTGGGTAAAATTAAAAAATTTCTAAGGCAACGAAAGAAATATCTTTGAAAATAAAATGCCTTGGCCTGTAAATTGAAGCTGGGTGCCTAGATGATTTTTGATAAAATTTCTAAGGGAGGAATAGTTCTTTCAAAGCCAAAGTGAAGATGAATGCCATAGCCAATTGAAATGAACTTAAAGGGGGGGCATTTGATTTAATATCTTCAGAGAAAAATCTCAAAAATGCAAATATGATGAAGCATGCCTATGCAAGAGGGATGAAATTTTCAAAATTTCTAGAAGTCAAATATTCCAAATTTCAGGCGACAAGTGTTGTGACTGCCAGAGGAGGGAAAAATGGAAATTTGAATGAATTAACCAGTATTAGCCTCTTCTAGAAATTCGACTTGGCTATAAGAGTTGAGGAGATGTTTATTTTCTTCACAGTTGCAAGTGCAAACTTGAAACTCTGAAGGGGAAGAAAGTTGGAGTGTGAAAGGAAAGTGTTCAAGTGGGTTAGTTTGGGCGAAATTCTTCTAAGTGTTGGAGGTTGTATTGTTGCAGGAGAAATTTCTAAGTGTTGAGAAGATATTGACGTTGTTGAAAGGGTGTTGAGGATGGTTGAAGCTGATAGAAGAGCGACTGGAAAAGATGCTAATGCTGAATCCAGCAAAGCGAATGCATCCAAGTAGGCTGTAATCAAGAAGTTGAGCAAGTCTTTCCTTCCAGAGTCAAATTTTTCTTCAAAGCTGGGGAAGTTGAGTGATACAAATGTCAGCTCTTTCAATTTGGAGGCTTTCAAAAGACGAATGTTGGGGATAGGAGGCCATCATCCATCAGTTACTTCACACAATATTGTCAGAAGTGGACTTTATGCAGCTGCTGGTTTTCCACCAACAATTCAGTGTCCGGAGCTGATTATGGAATGTGCTAATTGCTACAACTCAGAGTGAAGAACTATCATTTCACCTGACGACAAGTTGTTTGCCAACCTCATGCCTGAGGCTATTGGAGAAGCATTTGGAATTCCCTCCTATGAGAAGATGGTTTACAAGACAAGAGAACGAGTTGAACAAATGTATGCTTCTACATTTGAAAGGTGTGCTGATATGATAGACTCCCGTTGGATGAACAAGCCTAAGCCAACTCGCACAAAGCTACCAAAACAGATAATTTTAGATGACTTGAAGCAAGAGTATTGTGACCTGATTATGATGCTCAGTAGAGTTGGAGGGAGCCCCCAATCGTTCATCTTTGAGCCTTGGATGTTTAACTACATCAACCTTGTGCTGGAGGGAAAAGAACATGTTGAATGGGCAGTAATGATCAGCAACAATTTGCATGAACAACTTAGAATTTTGAGGAGAACAAAGACATTTTATATGAGCTCATATATCATCTATATGCTGGCTCAGATGACAAAGTATAGGGTGATATCATACAAGGAGACGATTGGGTGTGGTTCTCAACAATTCAAGATTCATGAGGCATGCCCACAATTGCACTTGACAAGCACTTCTCATTACAAAAGAGTCAATGATGCCTTCACAATGCATATAACGAGGATGCTTCAACAAAGAACTCATCACAGAATATCAAAGGAAGCACAGGAGCTGATTGAGAGGTATGGATGTTGGTTTATCCAATTCTGAAATTCACTTACATCAGGCTGCAGGGATTTTCATCTTATCCATATAGCTTTCCCCGATACCCCACAAACAGGATTTTGATGTTAGAAACATCTAGGCAGCTCATTGCCTACGATAAGATTCAGAAGAAGAAGAAAAAAGGACTTGACTTCCTGTTGACGTGGTTTTTGAGACCGCACCAACACAGAATAAAGTCTCCCAACGGACGCTCTATCCTCTCTTGAACAAAGTATTCAGCATGCTAAGATTGCGAGTAAGATCATGCTTTCAACTCCAAGGTTCCTTAAGTGCGAATAGGCTCAGTTTGGCTCGATGTGATATTGCTGGTATGTCAAGGGGACTTACACAATTGTTCGACGGTTGACAGAAGACAGCGGACTAAGGGCTTTGCGTGTGATTCGAATGATTTGGCAAATGAGCACAAGTTTCCTAAAGCTAACCAGAAATGAACTGAATTTAAAAGGGTGTACGGCCTAAGAAGTTTATCTTCTATCTAAGGACGGGACGTGGGATCAATCTTGACAAACTTCGACCAGACTCTGCTCCGCCTCACGTTGGACAACTTACACAAAGTCGGTGCAATCTTCAAGGGAATGGCAAGAGGTTTTCAAATTATAACTCAACATGTAAGCACCATCAGAACGACGCATACAAACACATGAATCACAACCGAAGTTAAGTTTGTAAAGTTTTCCAGTTGACCACACAAGGCAGACCTGCCGTCAGCAAGTCGCTAGTGGTATGGATGAAATGAAGTTGTCTCAATTAACACCACAAGTCCACAACTAACATCTACTTGCATGATAATGAAAACTATTTTACTTTAAGCTACTTGAAAGATACTACGTGAATTGGAAGGACGAAGAAGCCTCAACAACTATTCACAACAAAGAAGAATTCACCATCAATGAAAATTCTTTTATTATGAAAGCATACATGACAACTTCTTACAAAGTATCCAAAGGGAAGACTTTCCTTCCTTTTCAATCTACACTACTTTACTTTCTACTCTATCAACTTCTCTCTACTCCTCTAAGCTCTGCCTCTGCCTCTAAATCTAATTTCTAATGAATTACAAATGAGGGGGACTCCCCCTTTATATAGCTAGCCAAGTCCCAAAAGACGGCTAGGGTTACAATCAATAGAGTGGCCAGAATCGCACCACCTCAGCCCTAAACAAGATTTGCCCTAAAAACCGCCACAAAGGAGAGTGGGGTAATAAATGTGCCATAATGTCCACCATCATCCTTCTAGAAGATTCCATTTTTGAGACACGTTCACACTTTTCCCGATCTTCCTTCTTGGCGTTGCTCTTTGACTTCTTCCACTTGAGGGTCTTCATCTTTGTCACTTGAGCTAACACTTAGCCAATTTCTTGCAACTTTTTCTTCCTTCAAGATTGAAACTTGTAACTTTATCTTCCTTCGAAGGTTGTGATATCATTGTGCTTCGTCACTTTAAGTCATTGTGCTCTGGCCTCCACGTTCATCCTGCAAAACAAGCAAGGAGAGAAGCGTTATAACATTTTATAATGCAAACTTAACCTTATTTACCTGATTTTCACGCTTTATAGCCAACTTCCAAGCGTTCACTTCTGCTTTCTTCATGATTCCATTTCATGCCTTAGCCAAATTTTCAAACCATCTTGCATCTTCAAGAAATTCATTTCACCTGTTGGAGCTCTGACAACCTTGATTTTATTCATCTCCGGCTCAAGAAAACTATCTTCACGAAGGATTTAAGCAAATTCATCTAGGCAGTTCCTTTCAAATTCATCATCTAGAGAATTTCACCTTGAAAAGACATTTTCTTCATTTTTGCCTTAGAAAATTTTCAAATTTCCCTTAGGAAATTCATCAACCTGGTGCCCATTTAAAATCTTCATCCCAGAATCCTCGGCAAGCTGTGGAAGACCTTAAAATCAACTCCTCATCGATAAACTTCAATACCCAGAAGAAAATTTTCTCCAGAACGCATCGAACCCATGGGTGCACAACGAACGGGTTCATTTTATTTCTCTGAATTTTGAACCTTAGAAAATTATTTCCCTGTGAAATTTAAATCCGTTTTTTGCATCTGTGAATATCCTGTGTTGCTCTGACTTGGAAAATTTTTATATCAACCCGTGCAGCTGGCATTCACCGACTTCACGTCCGACAACTTCACTCGGACTACAGGAAAAAGATTTATCACTTCATCAGACTTAGGCGTTTTTTTTAAGGAGAAAATATTTTTCCTTAGAAAAGTTTTAAATCATCTTGGAAATTTTGTCTTAGAAAATTTTATATCCAGCTCGGTCAACTTTTCCTGTGAAAATACCAACTTCACTCAGAAAATTTTCATGAAGGTGCCTAGCATATTTTACCCCTCACTCACCATTTTGCATTTTTCTTCACATTGAAAAATATTTATTTGAAGCTCAAACGCCTTAGCAATATTTTCTTTTTCTTCACTTAACATCTTAGGCGCATAGCACTTGGAGAAAAATATCACCACGCCCAATACTCATCTTCACCAACACACACGCCTAGCAAAAATTCTCTAAGGCTCACCACCACACTTACTCTTTACTTGGCGCATAGCATACTTGAAGAAAACTTGAAATCACGCCTAGTATTTTGTTTTCACCCCACACGCCTTAGGAAATTATCTTCATACTTCACACATCTTAGAAAAAAAATTTCTAACACCTTATAACTCCCATCACCCTTGGCGCCTACCACTTTGGAGAATAACGCCTATCATTTGTCCTTGTATTCACCACGCCTCAATCACATTTCACCTCATTCACTAGCTTCATTTACTTTTTACACCCCAACTTGGGCGCATTTAGAGGGGTGAGGAGGACAAAACTCTTTGACTTTGTTGACTTGCTTCTTTCCTGGGCGCATTTTGTATGATGTAGTGGATGAAGATTCCAACGCCATCTTTTTGTCTTGACATGCACAAGTTTGGGCGCATTTTAGCCCTTGAGGAGGATAAAAACTTTGACCTTGTTGACTCCATCCTTCCTTGGGCGCATTTAGATGCATGAGAAGGATAAACTTCAAGTTGGGCGCATTTGGAGGGGTGAGGCAGATTTGAGTGTTGACCTTGCTTTGACCACCTACAACTTTGGGCGCATTTCACCCCCTAAGCAGGATAAACTTGCATCTTGGGCGCATTTAGAGGGTGGTGGCGGATTTCTTATACTTAGAAAATTTTTCATACCTCCTGAGCTTTCCTTCTTCTTTTGGGCGCATTTCCTTATGCCTGCAGGACGAAGATTGTTGACTTTGCTTTGACTTCTGGTGCCTTAGGCGCATTTGGACCCCTGAGCAGGATGAACGCCATACTTAGAATTTTTTCATGCTTTCTTACTCACCTGGCGCATTTGCTATGTCTTCTGGATGAAGTTCCAGACTTAGACAAATTTTCTCGTTCCTCGTCAGTATTTCATACCCTGCTATTTATAGTAAGCCCTTTGAATTTGCATCTCTGAAGCTCGGAATGGCTTGAATTTTTGCGTACTGCATCCTTATAACCTTGTTAACCTGTCGGCACTGCCATTTTTAGTCACCCTGCTATTTTTAGCATGTTTCTAAAGGTGGTTTACTATAAATAGTAACCTCATGTTTTTGATAGCTCCCATGCTCCGATCGAGTTGAAATTTGGATGAGGCGCTCCTCACCACGTGACCTTGTTGCTGACATTGACGCATGCACTTGATTTACTATTTTTAGCATGTTTCCAATATGACTTACTATAAATAGTAAGTGCTCCGATCGACTCGAAATTTCACCAGCAGATAGCCTGAAGAATGCTGATCGCGGTGGTTTACACTGGTTTTTGAAAATTCTGACTTTTTACGCCTATTTTTAGGCTCCGAAGTTGGAAACCCTAACTCGCTTTGCATGCGTGTCAAATGAACTCTGTTTGTCTGCGTTTCTGTGGCACTGCGATCAGCTCGTGATTCTGAACTGCTGGGAAGCGGCTGCTGGGACATACCTGCTAAAAATAGCAAGTTCCTTACTGAGTGATTATCTCCGTTTGCATGTCACACCATTGCGAAGCTCTCTAAAAACCCATCAGGAATCATCCGACATGCAAAAGAAACCCTAACATGCAAACCCTAAAAATAGCCCCAGAAGGCTGAATTCTGGAAGTGGTCGTCTCGCCTTGCATGTTATATCATCGCGAAGGTCTTGAAAAACCCAGAAAGAATATGCCAACATGCAAAGAAAAACTCTGCATCTGAGCCCTGAAATTCATGCCAGAAGCCGGACTGCTAAAAATAGTAAGTAGTCTGTTTTCGCTCAAATTTTGCACGCGAGCAGTCTGATGTGCTCTGAATGCTGTGTGACTATCGGAATCTCAAAATAGCTGATAGATTGCCTATAATTTCACACTTACTAAAAATAGTAAGTACCCCAGAATTCAATGAAAATCTGCTGAGAACCTGCTGGAAGCATACTAACAACAATGTTAGTCTCAAATTTCAATTTATTGACTTCGTTCGACCTCAAATTGGCAAGGAAGCTCAAAACCCTAATTTCCAGACTTGGCCAAAATCACGTTGAAACTTGCAGACGGGAACGTCCCCAGAAAGCAGACCATAGAAAAGAGACAGACGGAGAGAGAGAGAGACAAAAACCAAAGCCAAAAAGACCAGAATGGAGCAAAAATTAGGGGTCCCCATTTTGAATGGGGCGATGTGTGAAAAGGTCACAACACTTCCCTATCATCATGGGAAATTTAGTTGAAGTTTGTCCTACACTGCAGGCAGCCAAGGAAGCAGAAAATGAGCTTCAATTTTTCTACCTCTCTTATCATACTAGCAGGCAGCATTACGATCCTCATAGAAATATCAAATGGATACTATCTAAGGAATTCAGACATAAGGCGCACATTGAAGATTTCTGGGCAAGTTCGTTGGAAGAGGCTGAAGTAAGAACAAAGATGTTTTCGAGGATACCATTGAACATGATTAGAGAATGTGAGATTGTTGTTGTGCCAGACCAGGTTGATGAGGATATCGACATTATTCACCCAGATTATGAGACAGTGAGGAATACGCCACTCCCACTTCTGGATTGGTTGGATCCAGAGATTACAGATTTGGATATGCTTTGCCTACCAGTCTTGACATTCACGATAGGTTGGTTGGAGAAGCACGTGAACAGGCTTAAGGACATGTCAATTCCTCTTACTTATAACTTAATAGGAGATCATAGGCCGCCAACTATTGGAGAGAAGAAGCAGGTTCCTCGAGTTGCGGAGCCACGAAGAAAAGAACCAATCCAGCCGGAGCCTCAGAGAATTGAGGAGGCATCACATACGCCATTGAGGACTCATTCTCCAAGTATATAGGAGGTCTCATTGTTTGCAGATCAGAGAGTGAGGTTGAATGAAGAACAGGAATTACAGGACGCAAATCAACCACCCCGTAGGGAGTTCGTTGGCTAGAGTGTCAACGCACCTATAAGAGAAAACCAACAGGAAGAGGAGGAAGAAACGGCCACGGATACTCGCTTCTAGTGTGAGATTGAGGCGGCATTAGAGGATGACACTACTACAGGGAAAGAGGTCCAAGGTTCTGGAGGTACTCAGCCTATAGAGATTGATGAGCCTCGTCAAGATGAAGGTAGAGAGGAAGTTCATGAAGAGGAAGCAAGGGATGAACAACCATTCATTATTTCTGACTTGCAGTAGGTAGTGCCAGATTGGCTAAGGGACAAGATGAGAAGGGACCCTATTGAAGAGACCAATCCAACAGTTGAGATGGAAGAATTTCTGAGTAGGATCAGTGCACCTCCAACAAAGAAGAAGGCTAGAAATTTCTCAAAGATTTCAACAAATGAAGATGGCTCTCACACGCTTCACGTGGTTGTACCTAGGGTTGAGTGGGATCGAGATGAGGCTATTCCAGAGAACTATGTGATCACTACCATGGAGTTAGTCCACCCCACTGGAGCACAAATAATCGAGGAATGTGATAACTCCTATTAGGCACTCAAGGACAGCATTGTGACCTTTTCACACATCACCCCATTGCAAATGGGGACCCCCTAATTTTTTCTTCATTTGGGTCTTTTGGCTTGATTTTGGTTGGTTTTCCTGTTGTCTCTCTGTCTTTTCGGGGATGTGCCCGTCTAAATTGAAATTTTGGCTAAGTCTGAGAAATTAGGGTTTGCTTTCTTCATGCCAGTTTGAGGTTAATTTGAGTTGGCTAACTGAATTTTGACTGTTACATCACGTTTAGAACACTTCAAGTTGTCTACCTACGAATTTTGAGCTAAATCTAACAACTTGTTATTTTTAGCAATCTTGACTTTGGGGGCTAATTTCAGGGTTTGCATATTGGAGTTTACAATGCATGTCTGGAGATTCTTTCTGGGTTTTTCAAGACCTCCACGATGGTATAACATGCAAATCAAGATGATGACTTTCAACAATTCAGGCTTTGGAGGCTATTTTTAGGGTTTGCATGCAGGATTTTTCAGTGCATGTCAGGTTATTCTTTGTGTTTTTCAAGAGCTACGCAATGAGGTAACATGCAAGCCAGGATCAAGACCTTTTTGTAGAGTTTCCTTCGAGAGCAAATTTTAGGGTTTGCATGCGGGATTTTTCAATGCATGTCAAGTTATTCTTTATGGGTTTTTTGAGAGCTTTGCAATGATGTGACATGCAAGCCAAGTTGATCATTTTTTTCAAGAATTTATTATTTTTAGCCAGTGCTCACATGTTTACCAATTTTCTGGGTTTTTTGAGATCTCTCAGGCAGTGTGACATGCAAACACATCCAACAAGTGATTGGTCACCTTTTTAGACACTTACTATTTTTAGCAGTTTCACTCCAGCAGCTCCCCAGCACTTCAGTATCACGAGCAGAGCGACATGCAGCAGAAACAGCGTCAAATGAAGGTCATTTGAGTCACATGCAAGTCAGATTAGGGTTTCAGCTTTGGGACTCAAAATGAGGGATAAAACGCCCGAATCTTCGAAAACTGGAGTATCCCAATACAATCAACACCTCTCAAGGAATCCACTGGTAAAATTTGAAGGCAATTTGAGCACTTTCTATTTATAGTAAGTCACTCCAGAAACAGGGCTATAAATAGTAGGTCAGCAGCAGGCACCAGTGTGAGCAAGTCAAGCAAGTGACGAGGACCCCATGGAACAAATTCCAAGTCAAACAAAGTTGCAGAAGTTCGAAAATCAGACACTTACTATTTTTAGCAGGTCCATGCAGAAGAATTAGGGTTTCCTAAAAGATAGGGCAAAACGCGAGTCTCCGAAAAGTGATACCCTATCACAATCAACATTCTTCAGGGAGTCTACTCATGAAATTTGAGCTCATTTTGAATGTTTACTATTTTTAGCAAGTTGCCAAAAATGGCAGGTGCATGCAAACATCAAGTGCTGGCAAGCTGGTCCTATCACGAAAGTCAAGTTGAGCAAAGATCAGGTCTTCAGAAGTGGAAAATCATTGAAAATAACGAATACTTCAAAACTTACTAAAAATAGCAGGCTAGGACAAGCCGAGGAGAAAGATTGAATTTCCTCAGTCATG
The DNA here is from genome assembly GCA_007258455.2 of Sequoia sempervirens. NCBI lineage: Eukaryota > Viridiplantae > Streptophyta > Pinopsida > Cupressales > Cupressaceae > Sequoia > Sequoia sempervirens. The sequence continues at coordinate 42,889 of VDFB02322779.1, forward strand.
AACAATTAGAAGCACCACCCTTCAAATCCGCCCTAAGTCATAGAAGAGGCTTAAAAAATCTGCTAAGTGTGGGAAAATAAAAGCTCACCCAGTGAAATGAGCCCCACCTTGAGAGTCCATGGGTTGAAATCTTCTAAGTAATTGAAATTTGAAGTAGCCTACCCCAAATGCACCTTAAGAAGCAGGAGGAGGCTTAAAATTTTCCAAGGTAACGAAAATGGAAGTCCATGGGTCCAAATGCGCCCAAGGTGGAGATGGCAAGGGAAAAATTTTCTAAGGCATCCAAAGTGGAAGTTCACCCTTCTAAATGTGCCTCAACTTGAAGGAGGAGATGGGAGAAATATTCTAAGTCTGAGAAACTAGAAGTAGACACTGCTAAATGTGCCCTAGCTTGGGATGGAAGCTAAGAATTTTTCTAAGTGTTGGAGACTTAAACTTCACCCCCTTAAATGCGCCCAAAGACATGAGAAAGCATGGAAAATTTTCTAAGGAAAACAAATTGGAAGTAGAGGGGTGGAAATGCGCCCAAGGTGAAGAAGACAAGTTGAAATATTTCTAAGTGTTTTGAAACTGGAAGATGACCCCACAAAGTGCACCCAAACAAGTATGAAATGAAGAAAATATTCTAAGGCATTGAAGATGAAAGCATAAGGCTTCAAATGCGCCCATGAAGAATGAGGCGGCATAAAGTTTCTAAGTGTTAAGAAATTGAAGCAAGACCCCCCCTAGAATGCGCCCACCAAGGAAGAAGACAAGTTGAAATATTTCTAAGTGTTTTGAAACTGGAAGAAGGACTCCCTATATGTGCCCAAGGAAAGCATGAAGTTTGGAAAAGTTTCTAAGGAAAAATGGTTAGATACTCCCAAATGCGCCCATGATGAATAGGTGGCAAGAAAATTCTCCAAGTCATGCAAATGGAAGATGGCTTTATCAAATGCGCCTATTGTTGGCGTAAGAACTAGCACCTCTGGAGTAAGAGTTGATACGCACAGCCTATGTACACTACGCAATGAGTGCTCTTCAAATTAGGAGGGGAAGCTCCCTCGTTGTGCTTGACAAAGTATTTGCAAGGAAATAAACTAAACTAAATCCTGTCTTTTTGTTTCAGCTGTAGAGGCACAAGACTCTCTTGAAAGAACTTATACATTGCAGCTGAGTTTTCTCTGGTTTTGCAGATCTACCAACTACAACTAAACTAATCTATCCAATCTCCTCAAGAAAATCAGAGCATGAGGAAACGGAGCAAGGTTATGACAAACTGACGATAAACGTGTTTAGATTCTCTACTTGAAGGCAAGGTGGTGCAACTATCATCTCAATCTAAACAAGCTTATTGGGCACAAAACAGATTTGAGAATTTACCATGACAATCTTATGAAACCCTATGTGGCATAACACTTGATCATAACAGTAAAGACTCGCAAAACAGCTTTTATCATCAAAATCTTATGAAACCCTGTGTGGCATAACACTTGATCGTAGTGACAAAAGATTCACAAAACAGATTTATCTAAACTATGAGAAGATTTACCATGACAATCTTATGAAACCCTATGTGGCATAACGCTTAATCATAACGATAAAAAGATTCACAAGACAGATTTATCTAAACTATGGAAAGAATCCACCATTACAATCTCTTGAAACCCTATGTGGCATAACAATTAATCGTAATAGCGAAGACACATGAACAAATACCAAAAGAGCAATATTGAGGGCAAGGTAGGCAACATATATTTCTCTCTCAAGCAAAAGTTAATTACAAATGAGCCAAAGCTCTTATTTATATACATCAAGGTGTAGGTAACCCTAAAATCACCTTGAGTTCACTACAGTTCTTGCAATGCATGCAAGTTATGCGCCAAACCCTAATGAAGTAAAATATACAGTTAATTGGAAAGCTACCGTCAGTTAACTAAAACATCTAACCTAAATGGACCATGTGCAAGCATGCACATCCTTATTTAAAGCAAAGTTAACTGGCCACTACCTTCAGTTAACTGGAAACCCTAACCCTAACTCCTGTGTTGATAATTCCAAAGATGAGATAAGCATGTGTTAAGTCAGCAAGTGAACTGAAGACTGGAAGTCGAGTTAACTGCTGCTCATGACTCAACCCTAGAAATTAACTGTAGATTCCAACTGGCAGATCACTCCATGTCAACTCGGTCTAACACTTCGACCAAGAACTCATCAATCTCTCTGTCATCTGGCACTTTGACGCTGCTAAAAATAACAATCTGTTTCTTTAGTTCTCTGCCACTTTCTGTAATTGTGTGCATGCCATCTCTACAATCTTCAGTCGCCTTTCTGAAACTGGCTGCAACCACTGAAATGTTCTCTAATTTAGGCGCCATAGGTTCACCTTCAAGGCTGTCACGAATCATCTTCTCGAACTCTGCTTGTACTCTATCCAACTCAACATACGTGCCATCTTCGAGAAGATAATGACACGGAATCTGAACAACGAAACCGCTGACAAGTGCGAGCACTCCAACTACATCATCCTTGAGTGAAAACAACTTGGAAGAAATCTTCTCACATATTTCCGTTCTGAGAAGGTGCTGCTCTTTCCAAGTAAAAAAATTATCTTGATCCTCGACCATCTCCAAAGCATCATATGCAACTGACAACTGAGATATAAGAACACGATCCTTTGCCAAACTCTCTACAACTGCAATCTCAAGTGACTGAACACCCTGACGAAGCTTATGTGCATCACTTCTCAACTGATACATATCCGCAAGAAGACACCGACCAGCAGCAACTAAATTATCAATCCAGTTGTCCAAAAGTCTGCCATGACTGACTAACTGATCCAATTTTCGTTGTTCTGCAGGTGTGTGCTAAGGAAGAACAGGTGCTCTATTCGGATTCCCATGAACAAGATCAGAAATGTACTGATGAAGTTGACTATTTTCAGCCTTGAGTAAGGCCTTATCTTCTCCATCCTTCATGATACGCTCTTCAAGATTATTAGTGACGATTTTCAGAAGAGTCACATCTGTCTCTCCAGTGGTTCTGCCAAGATTTGCCTTAGTGAATGTAAAGTCACCAACTTCGACTTCATCTAAGCTTTTACCCTCTGGAGGAACGACAACTTCGATCACAATCTCTGATTCTGGAGTCTTTTCAATATGTACCTGTTTCTTTATCTTCTTGTTTGATCTTCTTTGATAAGGTTCACCGAACTCAGATAAATCAAGATTGTATGACGGTTCACGCCTCTGTCTCCCTAAGGATTTCTCGAGCCAACAAGACTGAACAATATTTTCAATCCGAGGAGAGACTGTCCCTGATGTATCAACCTGGGGTGGTTCAGGTGTCTCCGATCCTATTTGAACTGGTGTCTCAGGCTTAGAATCTATGTCAATAGGCTGCACGTGAGGTGAACTAGGAGGTGAAACATGAGGCTCAGCTTGAATAACTGTCTCTACCGGAACCTCAGGAACATCCTCAACCTGTTTCTGCTTCCTCTTACGAGTAGCTCTTTTTCCCGTGTTTCCACTGAGTTTAACCCCTTCAGGAGGTATTATAATGGCCTTGACTCGAGGTCTTGCTCTAGAAGTAGAAGGCAACGAAGAGAAATCCTTTGGCAGCTCTGCTACAGGAACTGACTTTCGCGTTCGTTTGCTCTCCAAGAATAACTTGCTAGTCTTGATAACTGATCTGGAAACCTCTTCAATAGAAGTATTCTCCTTAGCGTACCAATCAGGTGAGCGAAGTGGCTGCCGTGCAACTTGATCTTTAACATATGAATTAAGAAGAACCTCTCCATCATCATCCAACAAACCATCAACATCTTCTGACAGGTAATCAGAGAGCTGTCCAATAGTAAGTCTACAATAGTGACGACGACGAACCTCGAACTCATCTTCACAGTTAGCCCAAAAATCTTCAAGTGCTGGCTTGTGTGCAATCCCTCGCTCTAACCGATCTGCATAATGACCGAGAGGATCATAGGAACGCCTCTTAGTGTAAGTCTTGAGTTTGAACCTTTCTATCTCAGTAGACATCAACCAGGCATCTATCGCCGCATTGCATGTGTAAATTCCCAATGTGAATGGAAAACTAGCTGCAGTCTTATGACAACTACGAAGAAAGAAATGAACATGCTGCATTTGTCTGAGGAACTCCATGAAAATGAGCTTGTCTGACGGATATCTTGGCAACATCAGGGGCTCTCCAACATACCCATAAACACGAAGGTATGTGAAAGTAGGAAACTGTATGAACCAATCTGCCCAAGTTTCCATTGCTGATTTGGCCTCGGCTGAAATGCGAATGTGCATCTCATCATCAAGATCTCTCACGGTTCTCATGGAAAAGTGATCATTAACTGCTCGGAAGTCCTGCTCGGATTGAGAAAACTCCAACTGAGAATAATACTCATGAACGTGCTGAACACCGAGAGTGCCATTGGTTTTAAGAAGTCTGTAGCTACCTTGAAATGAGACCAAGTACACCAAGTAGGATATCATATGAAACTCATGATACTTGAGAAAGTTAGTAATTTGCTGATGTAAGCAATCACTAATCAGCATAGCCCAGTCAAAACGCTCTGTACCATCAAGAATTCTAGTAATCAGGTAAAACATCCATGGACGGAAAGTACTAGCATCTGATTGACCGGTAACTCGGTTGAGTAAAGTTATCAAAACAGCAACTTCCTCTTTGAATTCTCCACGACCAACCTTCTTAGGGAAGTTAGTTTTCTGCACTGTCAACCATTTCTGAGCAACCTTTCTCTGTGAACGTTGCGGATCAGCATCCCATATCTTCTCACAAGCTTCAAGAACAACAGTAAAGTTATTTGAGCGAGGAGAAATAGAAAAACATTTCTCTATGTCCTTTGGTTTGAGACTGCAAACAACCCTGCCATCTGCTAATCTGATTTGACGTGAAGATGAGTCATAATGCTTGATGCAAGCAAGAACGAACTCGAGATCAAAAGTAGTAACAGGAATGGATGCCGCTGCCAGCAACCCTGAACGTTCAAGATTCTTCAACGAATTGCTGCTAACACCCTCTAGACTGCTCAAATTTACCACTGGATAAACATGATTCAGGTCTGTATTTGAAGTTTTGATGAAATTATGTGTGAGGGCTGATTTCACCTTGTAATCAATAAGATTGAATTGCATTTTGAAAATGATGACTTTTGACTGTAAAGTCGAATATATTTGAAGAACTTTCTGAAAACCTCTGGACAAAGCTAAAAATAGCCTCTGACGAAAGAAATTTTCGAAGTTTTTCTGGAACATGGGTTTTGTGCACAACTGAATTCTAAACAAACCTAGATAGCTAGATTCTCGAAAAAATGTGTTTCAAGCCCACATGCAAAGAGATTCTTGGAAAAAGGCACAGAGCTTCAGAATGAAGGCTACGGGGCGATTTTCTCGAAAAAATCTAAGACGTGGGTTTTGATGTATATGCTGAAATATGTGAACCCAGATGATCAAATTCTGAATATGTGTTGAATTTCTTTGACATGCGAAGAAAGTACCTGAGGTGAGAAATAGAAGAAATAAGACAGAAGATAGAAAGTTTTGCTTGTCTGCTTCTGAAAAATCTGCCAACCTCTTCTCTGGAACTTGATAAAACCTGCATGCAAAGTGGAAATAAAGTCTAGAATCGCCTTCCTCCGAACAATCTGAACTCGTTGCTTCGAAGAACGCTGAATTCGGACACCTGTAGCACCTTTAGCTTGCTGGTCGCTCAAGAAGAATATGAGCTTCAGAGCAAAAGATGATAAAATAATGGACGCCATGGCTGAAATATATAGATTTTCATCTTTGAAAATTCGCACTAAGCAAGGAATGCTTGAGAAGTGCGCTTGGCTTCTAATTGGACCTTATCACAGTTAACTGAAACTTAGATATGCTAATTAAATCATCATGAATTAGGGTTTCCCTTTCAAGTCTTCAGTTCAACTCAACCATGCGATTTTGACTTCAGTTAGCAATCTTATATTAGGTTCGCCATCCTTCACATCTACTTTGGATTCACAAATTTGACCTAAGGCAACCCTTTAGATAACTAAAGTTAACAATGTTGATTGAGATGAGAAATTCGCCATCTTCATGCAATAAACAATCTAAAAATAGCGACCCTTTTCAATCTTCAGTTGGCCTTCAAAAATGCGCCAACTTAACACTTATGCTTCAATATAATTCTAAAAATAACAACCCTTTTGGAACTAAAGTTGCCATTCCTTGAAAAGTGCGTAGCTTCACTAATTTATGCTTCACTAAATATGGCGACCCTTTTCATGACTGAAGTTAACAACTTCATGCGCCATACTTCACTAAACTTATGCTTCACCATTCAATTCGTCCCTTTTAGAACTTCAGTTGACACTCAATGAAGCGCCATCTTCACTAAATCTTCACAATTGCAACCAAATTCGCCATGCATGTGAACTCCAGTTGACATTTACTGATAATCTTCAGTTAAGTGGACATGCAATCAAGTTAACTCGACATGCAAGATAGTTAACTGAACATGCAAACTAGTTAACTTGACATGTGAACTGAAAGATCACTCAACATGCCAATATACGAACTGAAGATGACAACCCAGAAATCATTTAGTCCAACTGCAGTCAGAACTCCAATTAAGGCGTCCATTTAACTCTCTTTCGAAAATCCAACTTTGACCTCTCAAGCAAATTCCAGACTTAGCCAAATTTCATGAAAATTTAAGCTAAAACCTTTGTCGGGACCTCTGTTCATCCTCTGACACTGGTTGACTGACTTCTCCGATTAGCTGGCTGACAGGTGCATTGCGGAGCTGAGTAAAAACTAATCAAAAGATATCTTGAGACTAAACGTCATAAAACTGACATCTGAAGGCTCAAAAATCCAAGCGCCTTTTCCAAAAGCTGCGCTTTTTCTTAGACAGTCAAATTTGGACTTCTATATTTCATACAAAGGGAAAAACAAAATCCTTCATAACTTCTGTTTTCTCAACTTTCAGGACTGGAACTCAGATTCACTGCGTAGATGACATCATTCTGCATAACAACTGTAAAGGTACATTTCCCAAGAAAACGTCTAAGGAGTGAAAAACAAGGGCGCCTTTTTGAAAAGCTGCTCTTCCTCCAGACTTAGCCATTTCTGGAAATGACAAAAATAATATAAAAACTCCCACTGTGAGCTGCTGAGTCATCCTCTGATCTGACGAAGACAGGCAACGGAAAGCTGAATGTAACATGGACCCATTGAACATCTGGTATCATCAGAAAGAAAGCATTGAAGGCTTGAAAAGCTTAGGCGCCTTTCTCAAAATGTGCTCTTTTGCTTTTTCTTCTAATATTTTGACTAAGATTTGACCCTATGTTTGACCTCAGTTTCAGGCACTTCAGCAACTCAGATTCACCCACTGACAGATGCGTCGCAAAGTTTGAACAAATGTGAGATAAACATTTTGGGTGGCATTTAGCCAAAAACCTACATTCGGCACCTCAAAAAGATGGGCGCCTTTCTGAAAAGCTACTCTTTCCTCCAGTGTTAGTCAATTCTTGCTTTCGCCTCATTTTGCACTGTATCTTCCATAACTTGCTCAAAACAGGTCCGTTTGACAAACTTGATAGCTCACTGCGAAGCTGATGTGATACCGGACAAATGTCTGCTGGAGGTGACAAACCCTAAAAACAGGATCTAGGCCCCTAAAAGATAGGGCGCCTATTTGAGAATGTGCTCCCCTCTCCAGAGATAGAAAATTTTGATGTTTTTCCTTCAGATTTTCATTTTTCTTAAATTTCTTCGGTAACAGACTGACATGACATGGACACCAACTCCATATTTAAAAACCCCAAAATGACCTTCTAACATCACTTTAACAAGATTAAGACTCAATTAAGCAAAATGCCTTAGTGAAGCAAAAATTTTGGTTTTGGGTACAACACCTATCCTATGTAGGAGGCATGAGAAAATTTCTAAGAGTTTGCAAATGGCGGGAGACCTACCTAAATGCGCCCCCAAGATATGCAAATAATTTCTAAGGCATAAAAAAATAGTACACCCATCAAAATGCGCCCAAGTTAGAAACATGAAGGAGAAATTTCCAAGGCATGGCATGAGCCCCTTTCATTTGCGCCCAAGGAAGAGATAGGCTAAAAATGCCTACAAAGAAGTTTGATTGTTTTCTAAGTCAGGAAAAATGACATCTTCAAGTACGCCTAGCACAAGGAGAAATAATAAACTTTGGTGATGAAATATTTTTCAAAGGTTGAAAATAAAAAATTAAATGTACCCCTTCGTCTGTATACACATGAATTTTGCATTTTCTGAGGGGAATTTTCTTTTGGGTATTGAATATCTTCAACGAAGAGATGATTTTGAAGTTTTCCACACCTCACTGGACATTTTAAAGTGAGGATTCTCACTAGGCACCCAGATGATGAAATTTTCTAGGCAAACAAAGTAAAAAAATTTCTAAGGAATAAAATATGAAAACACCTAAGTCTGTTGAAATGAAAGATAAATTCTATGAGGTGAAATACGCTAAGACACGAAGAATTTGAAGATGAAGTGAAAATTAAACATCAAACTTTCAAGTACGTCCTCAAGGTGGAGAAATTTCTAAGGCACAAACTCCAAGCACAAGTCTCTAAATGCACATGAAACAAAAAGTTATGAAGAAGGAAAAAGTTGTGCTATGGTGAACTTTATCCAGAGATCGACCTTGGAAATCAGAGCATGGAGATTAGGTAAGTGAAGTGAATTTTTTATTATAAGTGTTATGATCTTCTTTTTATTTGTTTTGCAGGGTGAACACCTAGGATAAAGCATGATGATTTGAGATGATGGAGTAAATACTAAAAGACAACATTACAACCTCGAAAGAAGAAAGTTGCATGTTGGAAGAAATGGCTAAGTGTTGAATAACCTAATATGCACTCAATTCAGAGAAGTAGATGGCAAGGAGAAATGCGCGAGTCCAAGATAAGAAAATCCTTCAGGATCAGGGGTGGAGAAATAACGAAGGCTCAAAAGAAGACCAGAATGAAGGCTAAGAAGAAGATCATCCTCAAGCAATGAAATGCCCTCAAGACTAAGGAAGAAACAGGCCATGATGATCAGACTCATCCAGCTTGCAGAAAATAAAAGAACAAGAACAAGAAAATGCGTGGCCAGATAGGAATCTTCTGGAACGGTAGTGGGCATTAATTGCCCATAGTGGTCAAAGGAGGAATATGTCATTTTGTGCTCATTAATTGCACCACTCCACCTTCTGGCAGTTACTAGGGCAGAATCTAGTCTAGGGCTGATGTAGCTCAACTGAGCCATCCATTTAATTCATCTAGACCATCCATTGATTTGGCCAGTTAAGGGGCAACCCCTCATTTATAATTCATTAGATTAGCTAAAGATAGGAAGATAGAGACAACTTAGAGATAGCTTAGTATAGATTGATAGTGTAGTTTGAAGAAGGAAAGTTTTTCCTTTGAAAACTTTGTAAGAAATTATTGTGAACACTCTCATAATAAAAAGAGTTTTCATTGATGATGATTTCGTCTTTTGTTGTGAGCAGCTAGCAAGATTTCTTCGTCCTTATTCAAGTAGGATCTTAAAGTAGAGTAAATTTTATTTCATGCAAGTAGATAGTAATAATGGAATGTGGTGTTTGATCTAAGCAAGCTTCGCTTATCCATAACACTAGCGGGCTCACTGATGGTGTGTTCGCCTTGTGTGGTCAACTAGAAATGTTGTGGACCTAACTTCAATCACAATTTGAATCATGGTATGCATCATTGTGATGGTATCTTCATGTCAAGTGGTGCTTTGAATAGCCTTAGTCACCTCCCTTGAAGATTGCACCAACTCCGTGGAAGCTGTCCGACGAGAAGCAAAGCAAAGTCGGTTGAAGTTTGCTGAAGTTGAGCTCCATATCCCGCACTTAGGATAGAATTTAAACTTTCTAAACCCTGCACCCATTTTAATTCAGTACTTTCTGGTTAGTTTAGGAAACAAGAGCTTTATAGACAAACCTTTCAAGCATCAAATTCCTTTCTCCGCTGTTGAACAATCTTGTAAGTGTTGATGTGTTTTTCATTGTGCTGCTTAGCGAGAATAAAATTAATAGCGGCTACCCTATTCTCTCTTGATCAAAGTATCCGTACGCTAAAAGATTAGAGGGATTTAGATGGTTCGCTCCAAAGTTCTTTGAAGTCTTGAATAGGCTCAAAGTTGGCTCAATGTGATTTCTTTGGTATTTCAAAGGGGACTTCTGAATTGTTAAACAGGAGAAAAGAATTCAAATGCTCGAAAGATTTGTCTATGAAGCGCGGGTTCCCTAAACTAACCAGAAAGTACTGAATTGAAAGGGGTAGCAGGGTTAAGAAGATTCTAATCTACTCTAAGACGTGGGATATGGAGCTCAACTTCAACAAACTTCAACCAAACTTCGCTTTGCCTCGCATCGGACAGCTTCCACGGAGTTGGTGCAATCTTCAGAGGAGTAGTTCAAGGTGTTCAGATCATAACTTAGCATGAAAATACCATCACAACGATGCATATAGACATACAAATCATGATCGAAGTTAAGTACATGATATTCCAGTTGACCACACAAGGCGCATTCACCATCAGCAAATACAGTAGTGGTATGGATAGACGAAGTTGCTTAGATCAAACACCACATTCCACGGCTAACATCTACTTGCATGGAATGAAAATTATACTACTTTGAACTATTTTATGCTACCATTTGAATCGGAAGGACGAAGAAACCTTGCTAGCTACTCACAACAAAGACAAAATTCACCATCAATGAAAAACTCTTTTATTGAGAGAGTGTTCACAACAATTTCTTACAAAGTTTTTAAAGGGAAAACTTTCCCTCTTCTTCAAACTACACTATCAATCTATACTAAGTTACTTCTAACTTGTCTCTCTATTCTAACTTCTACTCTAATTCTATTGTCTAATGAGTTACAAATGAGGGGGACTCCCCCTTTTATAGATGGCCAAGTCCAACGGACGACTCAGATTACAATCGGATGGATGGCCCAGAATGTGCCACCTCAGCCCTAAACAAGATTCACCCTAAAAACCGCCACCAAGAGGAGTGGGGTAATAAATGAGCCATAATGTCCATCATCCTTCCAAAAGATTCCATCCTTGAAACGCGTTCGCACTGTTCTCAATCCTCTCCTTGACGTTGTTCTTCAACTTTGCTCGAGCTTCCATTCCTTTCTCCATCTTGAGTTTTGAAAACATTTCCTCTCTGTCACTAAGTCTCAACACTTAGCCATTTTCTTGCAACTTTTCCTTCCTTCATGATTTATCATCTTGGACTATTTGCTTCATCATCATCGTTTGGTCTCGACGTTTCTCCTGCAAAACAAGAAAGGAGAAGAGCATTAGAACACTTCATAATATAAATTCAACTTACTTACCAGGATTCTCACGTTCTAATTTCCAAGCGTTCATCGCCTTCACTAGCCAACTTTGCGTTCAATCCTTCATGCCTTAGCCAAATTTCATCATCCTCAAGGACATATCATCTTTCGAAAGTGTTAACCGCATCTTCCTCACTTTTCCGGCTGACATTTCATCCAACCCTGGCTCGAGCAAAATGTTTTCATCAGGAACTTGATCAAAAATCATCTAGGCGATCATTTTCAAATTCATCCGCCAAGGCATTTTTAACACATTTTTCCTTGCCTTAGAAAATTTCTCAAATTTTCCTTAGGAAATTCATCAACCTGGTGCCCATCAAAAATCTTCACCTCTGAATTCCTGGCAAGCTGTGGAAGACTTTGAAATCCATTCCTCATCGCAGACGTCCAATACCTAGAAGAAAATTTCCCCCAGAAAGCATCGAATTCATGTGTATCCAAACGAAGGGGTACATTTAATTTTTTGAATTTTCAAACCTTAGAAAAATATTTCTCAATCAAATTTATCCTCATTCTTCATCTTTGGGCAAATTTTCCTTGCCCGGCCTTGAAAATTTTAACAATTTCATGAAGTTGGCACCTTCTGGCATATTTCACAGCCAATTCCTTCTTGCCTCAGAAAACTTTATCCCTTCAAGTCTAGGCGCAAATAGAGGGTCACACTTCAAGTTTCACATACTTAGAATATTTTTATCTTTCCACAAGTCAAAGGCGCAGTCAAGGGGTTGAGGTTCAAATTTTTCCATACTTAGCATATTTCCTAGCTCAACGCCTTGGAGTCTTTCACTTTGCATGCATCACGCCTTGGAATTTCCACTTTCCTTCTAATACCTTGAGGGCGCATATGGCTAGGCAAGCTTCTAGTTTTCATAACTTAGAAAATTTCAAGAACTTCCCTCCTTTGTTGGGCACATTTTAAAGGGTGCACTTCAAATTTAAAACACTTAGAAAAATTTTCAAGTTCTTCTTCTCTTTCCAGGCGCATATGGAGGGGTCTTCTCCCAATTTTGCAACACTTAGAACACTTTTAGCTAGCATACTACCTTGGCAAGGTGGGGCGCATTTCACCCCCTATACTTTCATTTTCAACCACTTAGAAAATTTTCCATCTCTTGCTTGAAGCTGGGGCGCAAATGAGAGGGGCTACTTTCAATTTGTAACACTTAGAAATTTTACCCGACTTCCATTTGGCAAGGGCGCATTTAAGGTGTCCAACTTCAAGCTTAAATGCCTTAGAAAATTTTCAATCACCTTCTCTTCTCCTTGGGCGCAAATGGAGGGACGAACTTCAAATTTCACAGAGTTAGAAACTTTTTCAAATTTTTATGCAAGGTGAGGCGCATTTGAGGCCCTCTGCTTTTAATTTTCCACACTTAGGCAAATTTCATGGAGCCTCTCATGAGTCAAGGCGCTTTAAGGGGTGCCTCCTTCAAGTTTTGGTGCCTTAGAAAAAAAAATTTCCTCCATGCTTCTAAGTTAGGCGCATTTACTAGGGTCACCTTCCACTTTCCAAGACTTAGAAAATTTTACTTGCTTCCATCCTCTTCAAGGGCGCATTTTGGAGGGTGTGCTTTCACTTTTCATACTTAGAATATTTTTCAAGCTCTTCAAGCTTGAGGGCGCAAATGGCAGGGTCTGCTTTCAATTTCCATACTTAAACTTTTCAACACTTGGCCTCCTTAGCTCCTAGGCGCATTTGGCAGGGGCAACTTTCAATTTTGACACTTAGAAACTTTTTCCATCTCCTCTCTTGAGCTGGGCGCATTTAGCCCCTCATGCTTTTAATTTTCAACACTTAGTGAATTTTTACTCCAACTTCAAGTTCAAGGGCGCACTTCACCATGGAGCTTTCAACTTTCTAGACTTAGAAAAAAGTTCAAACCACCTTCCCAAGCTAGGGCGCATTTAGGACCCCCTACTTCCAATTTTTGATACTTAGAAAATTTTGAAGCTCCACATGCAAGTTTAGGCGCATTTTGGGGCTTGAGCTTCAAATTTTGATAACTTAGAGAAAATTTCATCAAGCTTTAACCTCAAGGGTGCATTTGGAGTAGGAAACTTCAAGTTTCTAACAATTAGAAGATTTTCACCCTCATGTTTTCCTCAAGGGCGCATTTTCATGGGTGAGCATCAAGTTTTAATGCCTAAGTAAAATTTTCATCCTTTTGCAAGCTAAGGGCGCATTTTGACCTGTGAGCTTCCATTTTCAATGCCTTACTAAATTTCCTGTCTCATCTTCAGCTTTTAAAGGCGTTCTTCACTGGCTGGACTTGAAAATTTATCAATTTCAGTGAATTTTATGCTCTTCGCCTGATTTAGGGCAACTTGATCACGCTAACCCTAATTTGCTATTTTTAGAAAGTTTTTCAACTTTGCACTTCAAGCTAATTTCAAGCTCCAAAAAGGTTGGATTTTGCTTTGTTTCGAATCTCGAGATGTGGTTGAGCTGTCGGGCCCTGATATCTGCATGCACCTGCTATTTTTAGCAACTTACTAAAAATAGCAATTGCTCAGAATGTCTTCAAATTTTGCGTGCCGATCATAGTTACAAGACTCGGACTCGCCTCGGACTCGGCAAGCCAATTTTTGACTCGGACTCGGACTCGGCGCCCAGACTCGGCAAAGACTCGGCAAATAGAAAAACCCAAGAAATTCAGAGATTTTTAAGGATTTAACACTTGTTTCACGCACCCTTTAATAAATAAACCTTAAAGACACAATAACATCATCAAATAGAAATTACTATGATCTCATACACAAACATACATCGATCACATAAGTATAAACGCAAATTTTAGCTGAAGGAAATAACACATTCAAATATATAAATATTGTCAAATGTATACAAAACTCATGGAATATGAAATCCATGGCATCAAAACAAATATCAAAATTAAAAATATAAGTCTATGGCTCAAAAGAGCTTGCATTACTCATCCCAACATCACGACAAGTCATGCGCTAGTGTCTAAGATAGGTCATAGATGATGATGCAGCCATGATATTTTCTTGCATCTCAATGATTGGTGTGTATATTCAAGTGAGGAATTTATTATTAAATTTTTATTGTAGCCTTCAAGACTGCATGCTTTGTTGTCTAATGTATGGAACAAGATAATCCTTGATTATGGCTTTGACTGCAAAAGATGCAAAGATTTACAACAGGGGATATGTATTTTGTAGGTTTAACGATCATGATTCATCATTGGCCTATAACATGCTTAGACCTATAGTTTGATGAGGTTTTGGGGGAAACACCCCAATAGGATCAAGGGGTAGTGCCCTCGCGGGGGTCTGGGGGCAACGCCCCCAGCGGGGTCAAGGGGCAGCGCCCCCAGCGGGGTCGAGGGGCAGCGCCCTGGGCGCGCTCCCTGTCGCGATACAGGGCGGGGTCGAGGGGCGGAGCCCCCGCCACCAAGCCCAAATGAAGACCTTCAAAACCACACAAACCTTCATGGCGCGCACCATTTAATTAAAAAAATTGTAAATTAAAGACACTAATTACATATTTAAAAAACATCAAGGTCGAGATTTAGCCATTTAATTAAGCAGTTCTGAAACTTTAAAATGTGTTTTTTTTGACACACACGCCCACAAACTGACGGCCGAGTCTTTGGCTCAGGACTCGGCGAGTCTGGCGAGTCTCGCGAGTCTCGGCGAGTCTGGCGAGTACTCGGCAGCCGAGTCCCAAAGACTCGCCCAGCCTCACTCGCCTCGGGACTCGCCAAGACTCGCCGAGTCTAGGCGAGTCTTGTAACACTGGTGCCGATTGCCTGAAGGGTATTGATGGTGACTGGACGCTGCTTCTGCCTGGCTGTCGTGTTTCGCCCTTGATTTTAGGAAACCCTAATTCTTCTACACAAGCCTGCTAAAAATAGTAAGTGCTTGATTTTCCATCCTCTGCAACTCCGTTCGCCTTGAAATTCACGCCATGGGATCCTTGTCAGCTGCTTGACCTGTTCATACTGACGCTTCACGCTGACCTGCTATTTTTGGCATGTTTCTGGGGGTGGCTTACTATTTATAGTAACTGCTTGCTTCTGAGACTTCCACAACTCCGTTTGACCTAAAATTCGAATAACGCGTCCTCACCATGTGACTTGCCTGTTGACGCCGGTGCATGTGGCTGATTTGCTATTTTTAGCCTGTTTCCAAAATGACTTACTATAAATAGTAAGTGCTCCGTTTGTCTTCAAATTTTACCAGCAGATAGCTTGAAGGATGCTGATCGCGGTGGTTTACACCAGTTTTCAAAAATTCTGACTTTTTACCCCTCTTTTCAGGTCCCGAAGCTGGAAACCCTAATTTGCTCTGCATGCGTATCAAATGATCTCTGTTTGTTCTCGTTTCTGTTGCGTTGCGATCAGCTCGTGATTCTGAAGTGCTGGGAAGCGGCTGCCGGGACACACCTACTAAAAATAGTAAGTTCCTTACTGAGTGGTTATCTCCATTTGCATGTCATACCACTACGAAGCTCTCAAAAAACCCACCAAGAATCATTCGACATGCAAAAGAAACCCTGACATGCAAACCCTAAAAATAGTCTTGGAAGACTGAACTCTAAAAGTTGTCGTCTCGTTTTGCATGTTATACTGTTGCGAAGGTCTCGAAAAACCCAGAAGGAATATGCAGACATGCAGAGAAAAACTCTGCATCTAAGCCCTAAAATTTGTCCCGGAAGCTGAACTGCTAAAAATAGAAAGTTGCCTGTTTCAGCTCAAATTTTGCACGCGAGCAGCCTGATGTGCTCTGAATGTCGTGTGACTGTCGGAATTTTGAAAATGCTGACGGATTGCCTGTAATTGCACACTTACTAAAAATAGTAAGTACCCGGAATTCGATGAAACTTAGCTGAGAACTTGCTGGGAGCATGCTAACATCAATGTTAAGTTATGTCTTCAATTTACTTACTTTGTTCAACTTCGGCTTGACCAGAAGGATGGAAACCCTAATTCTCAAACTTGACCAAAATCCCACATCTGACGGGCACACCCCGAAAGACAGACAGTAGAAAAGAGAGACAATGACAAAACAAGCTAAAATCAAGCCAAAAGACGGAAATGAAGCAAAAATTAGGGGGTCCCCATTTGCAATGGGGCGATGTGTGAAAAACGTCACAAGAGTAAGTCCCCTTGAAATTGGTAGTAAATCAGATCGAGCCAACTGAGACTATCCATCGCCTAGAAGGAACCTTGGATTTAAAGGCACGAACTCTCTCACAATCTTAGCGTGTTGGATACTTTAATCAAGAGAGAATAGGGTAGCCATTGGCAACTTTATTCTATGTTGGTGCGGTCACAAAAAACACATCAACAAACAGACTGCTCCGAACCGAAGGAAAATAAAAAAGATTGAAGGAGCACAAAACGTTGATTGGTTATGTACAACACCTGTCTCGTCCTTGTGGGCAAGAGAATCTGACAATTGAACTTCCAGCCGAGTTTCCCAGAGAATCAATTAACGGCTTGGAGGACTTGAGGAGGATGGCACAGGAGGCCGATAAATGGGGCGCTAATGTTTGTACTAAGACAAAGAAGTTTATGGAAGATCTTTCTCATTCCTATCAGCAGGCCTCTAGAATTATGGCACAAATGGACGCAATTGATCAGGCTTGGGGGAGGCTCGCATCTATCAGACCAAGGTTGTTCTTCGTCTAGAGGCTTTAATGCATATGCCATTGCAGACTTTGGTTGAGGGAGGCGTAATTCAAGAAGGTGATAGATATGACTTCACTAGCTGGTATTCTTCAGAGGTCACGGACTGAGGATTCTTTGATGCAGCACAGGAAGATTCAATCAGAGTCAGAAAGGCTATGTTGAACATTCTTGATGAAGTCCTGAACACACTTGAGGCTATCTTTGCTAGGAGACTGACTTCTGAGGAGGTGACTACAGATGGTTTGAAGAGTAGATTGACGCCTTTCTTTTCGGAGGTGAGGACTTTTGTTCAGGATAATTTTGAAAATACCTCAACCTTCTCCAGCATTATGCAGAATACTCAGGATGCTCTAGTTGCTTGGAGGAAATCTTGTACTCGGCATGGGAAAATAGTTACGGTGTTGGAGTTTCAGCTTGATCACATCCCGCCTATTTCAGTTCAGGAAGTTGAAGCTGTGCTGGCCAGATTCATTGACTTTGCAGCCAAAGAGAAAGAGAATGGAAACCTCCTTTTGGATGATGATCTTCTGGAAGATGATGGTGGGCATTAATTGCCCATGATGATTCAGGTGTGAGTGGGAATCTTTTGGCTCATTTATTGCCCCACTCCTCTTTGTGACAATTTTTAGGGTGAATCTTGTTTAGGGCTGAGGTGGCACGATCTGGGCCATCCATCTGATTGTAATCTAAGCCATCCATTGGACTTGGCCAGCTATAAAAGGGGCATCCCCCCCTCATTTGTACCTTATTAGATTAGACATTAGTTTAGAAGCAGAGCATAGAGAGATAGCTTAGCATAGATTGATAGTATAGTTTGAAGAAGGAAAGTTTTTCCCTCAAAATATTTGTAAGAAGTTGTTGTGAACACTCTCATAATAAAAAGAGTTTTCATTGATGATGATTTCATCTTTTGTTGTGAGCAGCTAGCAAGAAGAAGATTTCTTCGTCCTTTTGATTCAAGTAGGATCTTAAAGTAAAGTAAATTTTATTTCATGCAAGTAGATAGTAGTTGTGGAATGTGGTGTTTAATCTAAGCAAGCTCTGCTCATCCATACCACTAGCGGGCTCACTGACGGTGTGTTCACCTTGTGTGGTCAACTGGAAACGTTGTGGACTTAACTTCAATTACGGTTTGAATGATGGTATGCGTCATGGTGATGGTATCTTCATGCCAAGTCGTGGTTTGAATATCTTTAGTCACTTCCCTTGAAGATTGCACCGACTCCGTGGAAGTTGTCCGAAGTGAGGCAAAGCGAAGTCTGGTTGAAGTTTGCTAGAGTTGACCTCCACGTCTTGCATCTTAGATTAGTCTATAGTACTTTTAATCTCTACAACCATTCAATTCAGTATATTTCTGGTTAGTATTAGGAAGCTTGCACTTACTTGACAAATCTTTCAAACCACATGAAAACCCTTTAGTCTGCCGTCTGTTGTCGAACAATTGCATAAGTCCCCTCGTGATACCAGCAAAACACAATCAACCAACTGAACCTATTCCACTGCATAAAAGGAACCTTGGAGTTGAATGCATGAACTTTCTCGCAATCTTAGCATGTTGGATACTTTGATCAAGAGCGAATAAAGTAGTTGGTAATTTTATTCTGCTGTTGGTGCGGTCACAAAAAACACATCAACAAGTCCTTCAATGATGATTATGACGCTTTGTTTATTTTAGCTAACACTATTAGTGATGATTCTTGGCTTATTGGTTTAGGTTGCTCCCACCACGACTCCTCACAAGGAGTGGTTTATTAATTACAAGAATATGATGAAAAAGAAGTTTTCCTTGGTGACAATAGCACAAAGAGAATTGTTGGTAAGGGAAAGGTAAAGTTGTGTTTCAATGATGGGAGAATTAAAACTCTTGATAATGTTTTGCATATTCTAGGACTTGCAAGAAATTGACTTTCAATGTCCAAGTTAAATGATTTTGTAATGTAGGTGACATCTAATAAGTTTGGTTGCAGGTTGGTAAGAGGGAGTTTGGTGATAACTAAAGGATCTCGGATAGGGACTTTGTTTACACTAAATGCCTCTAAGTAACTTTGTCAATGTAACTAACACTGAAAATACATGTATGTTGTGGCACCATAGATTGGGTCACATAGGTGAAAAAGGACTTAAGACTATTGGTGCAGACAAATTTCAACCTTTGCAGTATCACCTCTCTCAAACGCAAACTACATAACCAACGATAAATCGAATTTGAAAATTTCATTTGTCAAATTGTATCAATTTAAATTTACATGAAATTGAAGAAAGAAAAATCAATTTCAAACAAATTCAAACGCATAACTCAATTTATTTCTCATTCTAGGCAACTCATTTTACAATTTTCCAGTCACAAGCATTCCATACATAAAATTCTTTATTTTAAATACTCTTCAATTCATCCCTCTATTTGCAGACACTCCAAATCGTTGCTCACCATTTTCCTTGGAATCCACTTTTCCCTCTCAGCCAATCAATTTTTCTTATCCTCTATGGCACCTATCTCTTCTCCATTTCCAGCGCCAATTCTCACATTGCCATTTTATTTTGTCACCTCTTCACTGTGCAGCTTCTTTGTTTGCTACTCTTCCCTTATTTTGGGGTGGCATCAACATTGTTTGCTAGCCATTTCATATGGCTTTATTTTTTGCACATCACTTAATGCAAATTTTTATTTATCTTGCATTCCCCTCTCCAATCTCCCATGATCCCTTGCACAGCCTTCTTACTTTTCCTTCATTCAAATCTGCTATCCAATTACAGATATAAATCTGCCTTTAACTCAAATTGTGATCTCCTTCCTTGGTGCAACCTCTTCCATCATTTATTTTCTGTTGTTCACAATTTTCAGAGGAAATTATTATGAGCGCAGCCCCTCTAGATTCTATTCTGTGCAATTGAATTATGCAGCTTTAAGAAAAAATTATATCATAAGCAGCCCCCCTTTGTTTTTATGCATTCATTCCATTTTATGATTGATGGGATGTGTGGCTTATGCCTTTCCATCTTCCTTCATTTTTTTCATGCTCTCCTCCTAACTGTGGCCTTCCTCCCTTTTTTATTCATCTTTTCTAAACCTTTCAAGTTTTGGTGTTGACTGGAAATTTTAAATAAAAGAATAAATAGTATTTCTTCTTCAATTTTTGACACTGCCATATCAAATGTTTCTATAAAAATCAAACAGTCATTTAATCACATGGAGAAATTGGTGAATAAACATAATTTACAAATGTTTGATTCCAGTGTAATAATCATCCCTCTGAAAATCAATTCGAAGAAGAGTGAATTTTCCAATTCGATGTAATCGGGTGTCAACATGTGGAAAACTCAAAGTTCTCCAATTTGCACGAAAATTGATGAGTAGGCTCGTGATGATGTCCCCAAGTCCTCTACAAATCGATTTTGCTCCAGCCCTCATAAATTTTGAAAATTTAAACTTTTTGCAATCCAACGACACACTTTCGGTATTAATGACACAAATTTTCGGCATTAATTTCTCCCAAATAGTGAAAGATATGACTTTGATTATTTTTGCACATTCGACATGGTACCTCCAAGAATGCCCCTGCAAAAGGGTTCTACTCTAGCTCTTACAAATTTTCGGGAATAAATTTCACAAAACTACCTATGAAGTGTTGAAACTCCGACAAAAGTTTGATTCTTGCAATTCTTTGCTAACTTTTAGGTTTTGTGATGTCGAGAGATGTCAAGGACCACCAAACCAAAACAAAACTGAAAAACTAAACCTGAAAATCTTTTTAGGTGGTTCCGATTGCCAATCTGCCCGAATGCTCTTGCATCAGACATGGTGAGTAGAAATTTTGTGAGCATAGGCTCACAAAGGTGGAGTTGAGTGATAGAATCACCCTTTGAGATTGTGAACAATCTACAAAAATCTCCATCATTGTAACAAGTGCTCAAGATTAGTCCTTCCTCTTTTTCCAGCATCGTGTTGGAACACGCACCATCTTCCTCCAACAACGTTGCACCTTCTTCCTTCCCCTCATGGACTCACGTCCACAATGAATCATCCTCCTTCACCAAATACACTCTACTCTCCTCTCTCTCTTTGTGGGATCAAACCCACCTCCAATTGACCACCTCCACCAAAATCCTGCAACATCCTCTACCATTTCTACAAACAGATATGCAACATCTACAACATACTTTCATTCTCTATCCATCTCTCCTTCTACCATCTTATCTGAAAAACAAAATATCATCATTTGTAATATCCCTTGAGAAATTTGACGTTAACTTGCTGGTTTGATGCTCAAGGAATATTTTCAAACACTTGGCAAACTGTTTGATGCTCAAGGAATATTGTTAAACACTTGGAAAACCAAATCTGTGTTTGCTGCTTGAGACTTGTTTTGAGGTTTTTGTATTTTCGGATGCAATTTGTAATGCTGATATAACTTGAAAATATGAACTGAGATGACTGAAATATATTGCAACAACTATATGAAGATTGACAATGCAAGAATATGACTGAAATATGAAGAGAAATACAACTATATCTTCATTGACATTATGGAAAACAATTGTCATGCAACTAGAGAAAGGATATGAACTAATAATGCAAAGATATGACTGTAATGATGATAGATTTGCACCTATAGCACTGTTGGCATTTCTACAAACAGTTGGCTTGCAAACTATTATAATAAAATGAGAACTAAAGCAATTGACAATTTGATAAGCATAAATCATGCAACCTTATTACTCCTTCATTAAGTGCAAATCCAAGTACAAGGTTGAAATATAATGCTGATATGATGATTACATAACATTTTGTTTCCACAGTCCATGATAGATGTGAGCAAGATTTCTAGAATAACTTGCACACAGTTATTCCAGAAATCTTGCTCACATGATGATTACAACTATTCACATGCCTTTCCAAGACTCTTGGCTTACAATAGTATGAAAGATACAACTACAACCTTAAGAGGCAACAACTACACAATGCAAATGAGCCTAAATAATGATGCTAACATGCAATTCAAAGAATGTAGAATATACTAAAGAAAATCAACAATGAAATGGCAGCTTGGTGTCCCCCAAACAATTTTCAATGATGTGCAATCTTCACCTACAGCAGCCACCCCTATTTCTATATCAGACCTAAATATAAAATATGTGGAAGCCTCATACAATCTCCAAATCGTCCCTTAAGGCAGCACCTAGGCTTCAAGAGGGAAGTACCCCAATCTCCTAGTCAAATCGAAGTAAGATAAGCTTCAACAATTAAAATCTGTAGACTGAAACACAAGTCAATGGCAACAATGTCTCAATAAGCCACGACTTTTCCCAACATAGATATGAATATTTCTTATGCCCAAAATCGCCTCAAAGTCTAACTCCAAATCATCCTTTACAAGCTACAAATTATTTTCCAAAACTTTCTTCAGATCGAATCCTCAAATTTGGACCTTGGCCACTAAATTTGGAGCAATGAAAGAGACTGAAGTATCTCCTCCTCTCAACTCCAGCTAGGGTTGATATTTCACAACCGAACCTGGCACTCTAGAGTCCTCAAACCCTCGAGTGAGCTAAGCATTAAGCTTCAGCTTCTTACCACGTAGGTAATGAGTAACGAATTCCAAAATCAAGTGTGTTCAAATGCTTAGCCAACAACTTCTTAAGTAGATTTCTCAATGCCTTTTCAAGAAGCTTCTAGAAGAACATTATTTTATTCCCCAAGTGACTTTTATTATTTTATTTTTAAGTCTCTTAAGTCACTTTAATATTAAATTAATTAAATAATAAGTCATCCCTTTTGATATTATATTTTATGGGAATAACTTAATAAATAATTAGTTTAATATACCTCCCAAATTTTTAAGTCACTTAAGTCACTTTAATATTAAATTAATTAAATAATAAGTCATCCCTTTTGATATTATATTTTATGGGAATAACTTAATAAATAATTAATTTAATATACCTCCAATTCGGGGACATGACATTCCTCCTTTCCCAAAGATTGCTTGCCCTAAAGCAATCCACAACTGCCAATCCAACTCAACTGCCACATCACTTGAAGCCTGAATGGAGAATCAACTGCACCTGTTCACCAACCACCTAGATCCCAAGTGATCCTAAGAACTCCAACCAACATCCTCTGAATAAAGTTGAAGCCTCTGACACTGTGAAGTCCTATCAATCTGTGAGGCCAACTATCTAACAAGAAAGCTTCTGGATCCCAAACCTATATATTTGCCCCACCATGCCGACTCCAAGTACTGCAGTGAAATTCTACTTGCATCCAAACTCTCCAAAAACAATCTCCACCTGGATCACATGAATAGACTGGAAGTCCATCCATCTCATCACCAATGGACTTCCTCTATGCCACTCTGATACCCCCTAGAGTCCAACCAAGCCAAACCTCTGGCGAGAACAACTTGGACTCATCATATAAACTCTGAAGTATATCATGCCAGAGTGAATCCGTACACCTCTTATTCAACCCATCTCTTTGTCTCATCAATGGCATAGTCAAATATTGTGTATGTGGGTTGAACACAAACTGATGAGCACACCTCAAGATACAATCGAGATGAAACTCCCTTGACTGCGCCAAAGGAAAACTAGAGTAGTCAGATGTATTGGCTACTAAAAATGACCCAGTCTCTACTGAGCATGAAGAACATCTAGCCAAGCTCAACTCCAAGCAGAGCTCATGCATCTCGAAATCCTGAAGAGCCAACTGAGTACTCATCAAGGAATCCCCAGTGACCACCAGCTCGTGAGAGGGCTTATCAGCTTCCCTTTCTTTCCTCATCAAAGCATCTAAGTATATCTCAAAAAGGTTAAGAAGGTGGTCACAATCTGAAAGAAGGTTTAAATAATTTGACTTCATTGTCCCCAAACCTTCTTTGATAACCTGCAAATCATCATGAGAAGACTCTGCTCCAATCCCCTTTTGTCTTCTCTCTAACTAAACTACCCAAAGATGATCCTCAATCCGTTTGTGCATCCTGTCATGATGAGATAATGCTGCAATAATCTCATCCTCATTCACCTTCAAATGAGTCTCCAAGCTGAATACTTTTAGGTTTATGAACAACTTCAGCCTCACATGAAGAAGCCTCAAACTGTTCTTGTTTCTTCATGTTTGGAATCTTTACCAAGTCCTTCAATTGACAAATCTTATCAACCTCATCACCATCATTGGCACAATGTGTATTTTCAAATTCATCCTCTCTTTGAATAAAGAGTCTTCTAACACTATCTATCCTTTTTTTCCTTGCTATGTTGATGAGATTGACCTTTTCTTTGACTTCTTGAAGATGTTGTCTTGCATTCGCAGCCACTAATTTAGCCTTGTTGATGTGATTTTCGTGACTGCACTAACACAGAATAAAGTTTCCCCACGAATACTCTATCCTCTCTTGAACAAAGTTTCCTGCATGCTAAGATTGCGAGATAGATCATGCATTTAACTCCAAGGTTCCTTCATGCAATAGAATACCCTCAGTTGGCTCGATGTGTTTTGCTAGTATTTCAAGGGGACTTACACAATTGTTCGACAGTTGACAGCAGACAGCGGATTAAGGGCTTTCATGTAATTTGGATGATTTGGCAGGTAAGTGCAAATTTCCTAACGCTAACCAGAAATGAACTGAATTTAAAATGAGTGTAGGGCCTAAGAAGTTTATGTTCTATCTAAGGACGGGACGTGGAATCAATCTCGACAGACTTCGACCAGACTCTGCTTTGCCTCACATTGGACAACTTGCACAAAGCCGGTGCAATCTTCAAGGGAGTGACAAGAGGTTTTCAAATTATTACTCAACATGTAAGTACCATCAGAACGACGCATACAAACACATGAATCACAATTGAAGTTAAGTTTGTAATGTTTTCTAGTTGACCACACAAGGTAAACTTGCCGCCAGCAAGCCGCTAGTGGTATGGATAAAAATGAAGTTGCCTCGATTAACGCCACAAATCCACAGCTAACATCTACTTGCATGAAAATGAAAACTACTCTATATTAAGTTACTTCTTGATTCTACGTGAATTGGAAGGACGAAGAAGCCTCGCTAGCTACTCATAACAAAGAGGAGATCACCATCAATGAAAAACTCTTTTATTATGAAAGTGTTCACAACAACTTCTTACAAAGTATTCAAATGGAAGACTTTCCTTCCTTTTCAATCTACACTATGCTAAGCTATCAACTACACTATCAATCTCTCTGCTCTAGTCTCTAGTCTGATCTCTAAGCTCTACTAAAATATAAACAAGGGGGGGTGCCCCTTTATATAGCTGGCCAAGTCCAATGGACAGCTCAAATTACAATTGGCTAGATGGCCCAGATTGTGCCACCTCAGCCCTAAACAAGATTCACCCTAAAAACCGCCACCAAGAGGAGTGGGGTAATAAGCCATTAATGTCCCTCATCTTCCAGAAGATTCCTGTTCATAGATGCGTTCACACTCCTTCAACTTCTTGGACTAGTATGGCAAGGACGTTCTCGATCTGACCTCAAGGTGGCAACCTCCTTCTCTTGCTTGATGATGATTTTCCCGTATTGTCATTTTTTTTCAACTCTGAAGTGCTTGAGGACGACCCTCTTCTCTCCATCCCGAGCTTTGAAAACATTTCTTCTTTATCGCTTGAGCCAAGCACATATTGAGTCTCAACACTTAGCCATTTTCTCCAAGTATTCGCTTCATCTCCCCAAGTCATCACCGTTTAGTCTCGACGTTCCTCCTGCAAAACAAGCAAGGAGAAGAGCATCAGAACACTTCATAATATAAACTCAACTTACTCACTTGATTTTCATGCTTTGACTCCCAAGGTTTGAGTGATCTCTGGATCTGATGGGGTTTATCATTTTTCCTCTAACAAACTTCATCCTCAAATTCTTCATGCCTTAGCCAAATTTCCAACCCATCTTGTATTCTACTTAGGCGTACTTCACCTTAGCATTTTGAAATCACCCTGTGAAAATATTAATTTGATTGCTCCCTTTTCATTTTGTTGGTTGAGGCATTCACTCTGATATTTCATCCAACTCTGGCTCGAGAAAATTGTTCTCATCATGAACTTGATCAAAATCCATCTAGTTATTCAATTTTCAAATTCATCACTCAAGGCATTTTTATGTCAACAACACATTTTATTCCTTGCCTTAGAATTTTTTAAAAATTTTCCCCTTAGAAAATTCATTGTTTAAGTGCCCATCAAAAATCTCCATCCTAAAGGCCTCAGCAAAGTGTGGAAGACTTTAAAATCCATTCCTCATCACAGACGTCCAATACCCAAAAGAAAATTCCCTTCAGAAAGCATCGAATCCATGGGTCTACAAACGAAGGGGTTCATTTAATTTTTTTTTAATCTTTAAACCTTAGAAAAATATTTTCTTATCAAATTTATTTCCATTCTTCATCTCTGGGCCTATTTTCTTGCACTGCTTTGAAAATATTCATCATCTTCGTGAAGCTGGCACTTTCTGACTCCTTCTCGCCAACTTTATCCATTCCTTAACAAATTTCATCACTTCTCCAAGCTCAAGCGTATTTCCCTTAGAGGTGGAATTTTATGCCTTAGAAAAAAAATTTATCAACCTCTTCTTAGCATGAGGGCACATTTAGGGTGTTGGACTTCCATTTTAGACACTAAGAAATTTTTCCAAGGCTCTTCCAAGTCAAGGGCGCATATAGGGGTATAGGCTTTTAGTTTCCAACACTTAGTCAAATCACAAGCCACTCCGACTAAGGCGCATTTCACCATCTTTACTTCCAATTTGGGTGCCTTAGACAAATTTTTGATGCCACCAACTTCTCTTCAACCTAGGCGCACATGAAGGTAGTTGTCTCAAGTTTTCAACACTTTGTTAAATTTTCTCATGCCATCTCCAAGTGAAGGCACATTTCACCCTTCATACTTTCACTTTGCTCTTGCCTTAGAAAAATTTCTATTTGATTCTTCTTGGATGGCGCATTTACCACCTTGAGGTTCCATTTTCCATCCCTTAGAAATTTTCACATCAACTCATCTTTCATTCCCTCTCAAGGGCGCATTTAGGGGGAGCTACTTCAAGTTTCAAACACTCAAACTTTTTCTAAGCTTCTTCCAAGTCAAAGGCGCATTTCAAGGTGCTTACCCCAAGTTTCAACACTTAGAAAAAAATATGAATGACTTCTCTCTAGGTTGGGCGCATTTGGAGGCCTGAACTTCAAATTTGCAACACTTAATGGAATTTTCACTCCATCTCTATCCTAGGCACATCTCAAGGGTCAAGCTTTCACTTTTCTAACACTTAGAAAATTTAGAGGCCCCTCTTTACCTTGGGCGCATATCATACCTTGAGCTTCCAATTTTGAATACTTAGAAAATTTCTTGGAGCCTCTCTTCATCTTAAGGCGCACTTGGGGTAGAGAGCTTCAAATTTCAAGTACTTAGAATATTTTCCACCCATCTTGAGCTTCAAGGGTGCATTTCACCATGTGAGCTTCAAGTTTTAGCCTTAGTAGAATTTCATCCTCATGAGGTAGCTTCTAGGATGAATTTTGATGCTGGACTCCAAATTTTATCAATCCTAGTGAATTTCATGTCCTTTGCCCGATTTGAGGTGACTCGTTCATGCTAACCCTGGCTTGCCCTAACTTTCTATTTTTAGAAAGTTCTCCACATTTTGTGCTTTGAACTGATTTTTGACTCTAAAAGGCCTGATTTTTGCTTTGTTCTGAACCCGAGATGTGGTTGAACTTTCGGGGCCTGATGCCTGCCCGTACTTGCTATTTTTAGCAACTTACTAAAAATAGCAACTGCTTAGAATGAGCTCAAACTTTGCGTGCTGATTGCCTGAAGGGTGTTGATCGTGGTTGGATGTTGTTTCTGCAAGACTGTCGTGTTCTGCCCTTGATTTTAGGAAACCCTAATTTCTCTGCACCGGCCTGCTAAAAATAGTAAGTGCTGGATTCTCGAACCTCTGCAACTCCATTTGACTTGAAATTTGAATGTTGTGATCCTTATTGGTAAACTTGTCTACACACTAACACCTGATGTTGACTTTCTATTTATAGCCTGTTTTAGGAACACCTTACTATAAATAGTAAGTGCTCCGATTGTCTTCAAATTTTAACAGTGGACTCCTTGAAAGATGTTGATCATGATGAGATACCTCAGTTTTTGGAAATTTTGGCGTTTGACCCCTCATTCCGAGTCCCAAAGCTGGAAACCCTAATTTACCTTGCATGTGTATCAAATGAGCTCTGTTTAACTCCATTTTTGTTGCATGTCATTTAGTTTGTGATTTTGAAGTGCTGGGCAACTACCGAAGTGTACTTGCTAAAAATAGTAAAATGTTGAAAAAGTGATCAACCAGCTGTCAGATTGTTATCACGGAATCTAGTAGCGCTCGTTCCACGGATAACCCCCCTACGAAACTTGTCCGTTTCCTAGGATTCGTGAAGTTCAAGTACGCATAACGGAGTGATTTTCAAGCCACCTCGAAATGCGTTCCCAAGTCTCGAATAGTCAATTCGAGCATTCCCCCTTGTTCGCCTCGCAAAGACCTTCAAAACGAGATCTTTCGCGACGTTTCACTGTTAGTACTTTGCAAAATACGGAAGATGCAGTAGCACGAAAAAGTGCGCTCCTGCAGGGAAAATCCAAAAATTTGGCTAAGTCTGGAAATGTAAGGGCGCTAAAATTTAGGCCCCTACATGAAGTGAAAATTCCAAAAAATGCAAGAGCGCTAAATTTTAGCGCCATTACATTTTTTCTCGACACTTAAACTTTTTTGAGCCTCTGGCACGTTTCTTCACAATTTCGCGTTTTTCGTCAATCGTGCCACTTTTCGTGCCTAAATTTATTGCACGACTTGAGTTAGGTTTTTAATTTTCATTTGCAAAGTTAAGTGAATGAATTCGCCACTTTTGTTGTTTATGTTTTATTTCTTTTGCATCTCCTCTTGCTGTGCGTTTGCCTTTCATCTGCAAAATCACGTTTTTTGGAGATTCGCCATTCCTCTCTTCAACAAGCTTCGCGTTTTGCCCTGGTAAGACTTTCATTTCGGCTTTGTATTGTCATTTGTATATGATCTATGTTCATACGCGTTTTGGTTTCTTCATTCACGTTTTTTATTTTCATTCGTTTTTTGTTCTCTCTTTTCGCGTCCTCCTCCATTCGCGTTTTCCTTCCCTTTATGCAATGGAACCTTCATTCATGGTTTTGAATACGTCTTTCTCCTCTATGCGTGTTCATTTTGATGCTCATTCCTTCTTTTCTTTTCTATTCTCTAACCCTACGCATTCAATCCTTTGCTACCCAAATGCGTAAGTGTTCTCCATTCCTGCGTTTCTTTCTATTCACTTACCTTAGTCATTCGCGTTTCTTCTCTCTTAACCCTACGCATTCTTCTCTTATTCTCTTCTATGGTCGATGTTCTGTGAAACTTGTATCTATTCCAATGTATTCATGTTGAAAGCTTTTTGTTTCTCTCTATATGCGTTTTGGTGAACGTTGAAAAGATCTATCATTGTGAAAGAGAATTCCCTTAATCTTTGGAGGCGTATGTAATAGGATGAAAGCAAGTTCAAGCTTTCATGATTCAAACAAATTTCCTTCTCCAAGCCCGAGCGCCATCGCCATTCCCTCTTGCATCTGCATCTCAAAATTTTCAAGAAAAAGCAGAGGCGCTGAATTTTAGCGCTAGGACATTTTTAAGAAGATGAGATTTTTCCCAACTCTGTAAGATGTAAGGGCGCTAAAATTTAGCGCCCTTGCATCAAAGTTATCTCTCCCAAAAGCTGAAGCGCTAATTTTGAGCGCCATGACATTTCAAATTCACCAAAAAATTACCTAACACTGAAAAGTGTAAGGGCGCTAAAATTTAGCGCCCTTACACCAAGAGCAATTTTCTCAGAATGTAAGGGCGCTGAATTTTAGCGCCCTTACACTTTTTTCTGAATTTTCCCAATTCCTTCCAAACGAACTTCATTTTTGACCAGTGCATCCCTGAGCTTCGTTTTTCCGCATTCGTGCATCGTTTTGCGTGCCTCGCCATCCGCTCCATGCTTTTCCATCCTTGTGCTCGTTTCACGCTTTCCCATGTTTCCTAACAATTGGTGTTTGTTCTGGCTAGACGGATTGCAGTCTACTCTCAGAGATTGTCAAGTCAAGAGTGCTCAGTGTTCCAGTTTCTTTTGATGACTGCTACGAAGCCTCCTTCTTCGAAAGCAAAAAGCAAGATGAAGTACAAATATCAAGGCGTCTATCCGCCGACTATGGTGCTTTCGAAAGTTGAAGAAATAAAGGATACAGAAGTTGGCCATCAAGACTTGGTTGACTTTGCAAAGTTGACAGAGACGAAGCCTCTCCCTGATTCAATGAGGGCAATCGTACACAGCAATCTCCACTTGGTGGCGATGTTCCCCACAGCTGCGCATAATACTGAATTTGTTCTTCAAATTGCGTCTCATTACATCCGAGAAAGCAGAAGTGTGATCGACTCTTCCGGGCACGAGATTCTAAGACTCGACCCTGATTTCTTTGACATCGTCTTCAAGGTTCCTCATATGGACAAATATATTGACATTTCTATATCAAAAGCACAGGAGATTTTCGATGCTGATCCTAATAAAGCCAAACAGTTGATAAATACTCAATGGCTCAAAAAGCCTAGATCGTCTGTTTCCAGATGGCCGAAAGGACTCCTGAGAAGTGACTTCAAAGATGACGTCAAGGATATGATCACGTTTCTGAGCAGAGTGAAAGGTTTGCCGGAATCATCCACCTTTCACGATTGGATGTATGAATACATCAGGATCATAAGGAGGCAGAAGGTGCATATTGACTGGGGTAAACAAATCAGTGATGAGATGCACGAACAGTTGATCAATGCCCTTCTACATTGAAGTTCTACATGACTTCTTACCTGGTGTACGCAGCAGCTGTGATGAGACAATTCCCAGGTCTATCTACAAAGGGGAATCGAATGATGGTGCCTGTGTACAGATATTTCTATCAGTTGGAGCTAAAGGAGAGCTTTCACCATTTCAGACGGGTCACTGATGCTTTCTTTGCGCCCTTACTCTTCAACTTTGATCCAGCTCTGGAAAGAAGAAGAGTGTCTGATGAGGCTTATAAGGTGGTAAGTAAAGTTGGATGTATTTTTCTCAATTCCCAATGTTTACTTACTTGAGTAGGCTGCTACACTGGTTGTCCCTACATGCTACCACGTTATCCTTCGGATAAGTGGGTTCTCATGGAAACATGCAGACAGGTGATGTCAGTGCAGAAAGAGCGAAGAAGCAACCACAAGCGTGGATTCAAGTTCCCGACCATCGGCCCGGATATATATCGGTACAAAGGCTAGAATCTGTCTATGCTGAGATGGAATCATGACCATCAAAACCCTACAGGGTATAGGTTTGAGTTTGACTAGAGATATGGAAAGAAGTTGCAAAGAAAGGGTCACCAACCACGGTACCCGTTTGAAGACATGCAGGCCGATTCTTGAGAGATGAAGCCATTCGCAAAATGGACTATTGCAGATTGACAGTTCAACAAATCAGAGATCTTGGTATCGCTGACCTACCAGAGGATTTTGAGGATCCAGGCGATATCATGAACGCTGTCTATGATGAGCAAGGCTTGCTAAGAGGCCGTTGCCTGCAATACAGTGGTCTAGAAAAGAGGTCACCAGCATGAGAGAAAGGCTGAGACCAATCCTAGCCAACACAGAAGAATGGTTACACAAACATGGTCATACAATGAAAAGTTTCAGGACAGACTCGGAAGGAGAAGAGTCCGAGGCAGAAGCACGCCAACAGCAAGAACTCCGCGACAAAAACAAATCAGCGGCCGTTCCCACTTCTTCACGAAGAGGTCCAAGGATCAAGTTCACTGTTGGCAAGAAAGATACCCATGCTGTCCAAGAGACAGAGAAGCCGAAATCCCATCCATCTCGTTCAAAGGGTAAAAAGCCCATTCTAGAGGAGGTAGATTCCGATGAAGAAAATACTTCAAGCGACCAATCCGCTGAAGATGATGAAGATTCAGCAGGCGCACTACGCCTAAGAGGTTTCAAAGCTGCAAAGAGTCCATGAAGATTCCAAGAAGGATCTGGAAGGTGACTTCAAGGTGAGCCGTAATCGCAGAGACAAGAGGGTGATCAACAGGAACCCGAGCATGATGAAGAAATAGCTACTTCTCCTCCCGAGAACGTAGTTGAGGAAATCCACAGAACATCATCGCCCGTGATTTCAAACGTTCCTCATACCCCTCTTGAGTCAAGAACTCCTCCACCTCCTGTTCCCTTGTCACCTATTCCTACCACAAGCATTCCTGCATCCGAGATATCCCCTATCCCTGCAGCATCAACCCAGCTTGATACTCCATCAGTGACAAGCATTCATACGTTTGATATACTGTCAAGCCCACCATCGTCCATTCCTAGCTTGTCTTCGCCAACGTATGATATCACTTCTGAAAACGAATTCAATCGCTTCATGAATGAGTCAATGCGTGATTAGCTCAATGTGTCAACTACAGGAGCGATGATGACAAACACTTCTCCAATTGTCACGATACCAATGGTGAGTTCGGATGTGACAATAACTTTAGAGGTGGCAATGGCGACTGACTTGACAGTAAATCCAGAAGTTCACACTTCTTTTCTTCCTCCTTGGCTAATATCTCAAGTGTCAAAGCGTAAAAAGCAAATGATTTCTCCAGAGGAGCTCGACCTTGAAGAGATAGTTCTTCCAAAGGCCAAAGGGAAGAAGAAGGAAAAAGTATACTCGAGGCTGAATGTTGATAAGGCTGGCCACAAGTATGCTGAAATTGGCATACCACCGAATCAAGAAGGTGATGTCAATATGGAGGACTACACAGTAACAAAGGTCCAGCTTGGCAAGGTTACCAATGAAAGTGCAAAAGCCGATGCGCAAGTCACTTTGGATATCTTGGCAGGAAGGCTGGACAAAGTTGAGCAATCTCGTAACATGTACAAACAGAGGGCAAAGCATTATGCCACTGTTGTAAAGAGACTTGCCGGTTCACCAAGTAATGCA